>JXTC01000004.1:976647-1004097 GCA_002914845.1 Trema orientale
GGCCGACTTATCTCTCCAGTTTTGTCATCTCACAACAAGACCTAAACTGTAAGCAATGTTAATGTCCGTGTTTACTAATCGAAGAGAGGAAATATGGAGAATTTCTCATAAATTCGTGCGTTTGCTTACTAAAGTAGATAAGAGGTTTTGGTCAACCTTGACATAACTAGTGCAACTAAGGAGAAAAAACACAATTTCTTTTCTTGCTGCTTTTCAAAATCTGTTCTAGTTTTTAATTACGATTCTTTTCATTATCGATTAAGCACGAGATAATATCACGTATTTATATACACAAAGTTGTATACGACTTTGTATTAAATCTTGAGACTCCGCGGTATTGGGTAAATAAACTTTTGCAGTATAAACAACGGTAACTCCAATTAGAGCCCGTCTAGGCTATAAGTGGAGTGCTATTAGTAATTAGATCTATTTTGACGACAAGTTTAACTTTCAGGCATAGTGGATGGGTCATATTACTAATGGGTTTATTTAATAAAATGTGAGGAGACTTGCTTTTATTGATAATTATAGTAATGCTCAATGTAGATGTTAAACTCTGTTAATTCGGAATATTTTGCAGAAAAATTTCACTTTCGAAAAAACGAAATGAAAACACGAGTGGTTATAAGCATAATGTTTTTCTGAGTATATTTTGTGACGTTTGAATGTTTACCGTTAGAATTGAAGGATTATATCATATTATTCTCTTTCTCTCTACACTTCAAAATTTAAAAAGAACAAATTTATGATGTTTTAATACAATTAAATTCAGTACCAAACATGGAAAAAAAATAAAAATAAAGTAATTATCCAATAAAATTAACGATTCAAATATTTCTACATCCGAACCTTTGAGCTCATAAAGCAAAATACAAACTTAAATCACGTGTCCAAATTTAATATTTTTCATTTATATGTTCAAACAATAAATTGATGATGCATCAAATAAAATTTAAAACTACCTAATTATTTTTTAAAAATAATTTATTTAGTCTAATATTTTTAATATAATATATTATTTATTCATTAATTAGACATGAACAATGACACTAAATTGGATAGAAGATTCGAATTCAGAAAACACCGCTATATATGGCTTCACTTTATAACCAGCAGCCAAAATTTTCACCGTTCAAATTACAGAGATTTAACGGCAAGTGAACATAAGTTTCTTTAATTTATTTATTCTTTTTGTGATAATGACATTATAAGTCTCTTCTTGTCCACATGAAATATTATTGTCTTTTCACTGCACACATGAAATTTCGTCGAAGCTTCTTGTCCACATGAAATATTATTGTCTTTTCACCGCACACATGAAATTTCGTCGAAGCTGTTAAGTGTTATACAAACTGCTCATGACAATACATGCCTGATTGTTGGTTCCTCTCTTTCACTTCTTTGGGAAGATTGTGCTTCCAAAATTATGGAATGTTGAAATAAATATTTATAGTTATGTTTTTACGTGGTCATTTTCATTCGGTATTAACCATAAAATGTTGAAAGATAATAAATATAATTAGTGGTTACAGAGTATAATTAACAGTTAAAACCACGTGAACCTTTATGTTATAATTTATACGTAGATATATTATCAATTAAAACTCACTAATGGTTATACAGGGTTATTTTTTTTTTTAAATAAAAAAAAGGATTATATTGTTGTTTTTATTTTTGGCAAAGTAGTTTAAAAAGTCGAATATAAGTGTGGAAAGAAATTACTTGACCGCTGTTTTTAATTGTTCTCTTTGGGTACTTCTTCGATGTAAGGTACTTTAGTGGCCATTAGATAAGTGGGGTNTTATTACCTAATTTGAAGCTTGTTTCTAATTGTCGCAATTCTTTTTTCCCTTTATTAGGTAGAAATATTGTTCGCTTATTTTTCATTAAAAAAAAGGAGGAAAAAAAGAGGAGTGAATAAGGGTTACCTTCAGGAACGTTCCGAGAAGCAACGCAAAGTTTATTGTACGAAGCTTCATGTACTAGAATGCTATATCTCATAGTCAGTGATAATCTGTAGAGGCTTTCGTACATTTATGCGTTACAGAAAATCTATGAAGCTTCATGGCTACTAAGAGTTCTTGGCTCTTTCATATGCAGCTTTTTTAATTTTTATTTATTACTGTACTTGTAACTAGCTCCAAAATTTATATCTCACGTTCCCAAAATTAACGTCTCTCTTATGGGAGGATAGTGAGTTTTTTCCCTCCTCATCTGAACTTTTCATTTTTAATTTTTATTTTTTATTTTTTTAGTGGCTAAATGCAATGTGGCCGACTTATCTCTCCAGTTTTGTCATCTCACAACAAGACCTAAACTGTAAGCAATGTTAATGTCCGTGTTTACTAATCGAAGAGAGGAAATATAGAGAATTTCTCATAAATTCGTGCATTTGCTTACTAAAGTAGAGAAGAGGTTTTGGTCAACCTTGACATAACTAGTGCAACTGAGGAGAAAAAACACAATTTCTTTTCTTGTTGCTTTTCAAAATCTGTTCTAGTTTTTAATTACGATTCTTTTCATTACCGATTAAGTACGAGATAATATCACGTATTTATATACACAAAGTCGTATACGGCTTTGTATTAAATCTTGAGACTCCGCAGTATTAGGTAAATAAACTTTTGCAGTATGAACAACTGTAACTCCAATTAGAGCCCGTCTAGGCTATAAGTGGAGTGCTATTAGTAATTAGATCTATTTTGACGACAAGTTTAACTTTCAGGCACAGTAGAGGGGTCATGTTACTACTGGGTTTATTTAATAAAATGTGAGGAGACTTGCTTTTATTGATAATCATAGTAATGCTCAATGTAGATGTTAAACTCTGTTAATTCAGAATATTTGCGGAAAAATTTCACGCGGAAACATATTAGCCTAAGGCCCCAACGTCAAAGAGTAACTGCTGTTCCCTTCCCCACAACCCCTAGAAAGAAAGTGCTGTTTCTGGCTAGTTTGTTGATTGTTCGGAGTTTAGATTTATCAATTGGGAGGCCATAGACCCAAAAGCAAGATCGTTATGGGCTATTCTAGTTATTTATTGATCTTATGTGGCCAGTGGTATTGAATTGTGTATAACTACTCAAATGTTAGAAAGTAAATCTAAGATCAAGAGTAGATTAAAAAAGCCCTTAATACGGGTTGCTTAAATTTTTGTTTATTTAATTTAGAATAATTAGGACAAGGGGAAGTAGATGAACGGTGTAAACAGTACACTTGCAATTTGAAAGAGATTCAACTTCAATCCAAATGGTCTCTCAGAAAAGATATTGGGTCCCCCAATCCCGACTCTTCCTGTTCTCATCCCAAAGTCAAAAGCAGGAGAGAGGTCTGCTGTCCGCATTCTCACCGTTCAAACCAAGACCACTCTTTTTCTGCAAGTATATCTACACTACTCTAACTAGGCGGGTCGTGGTCCTCGTGTTCATTACATAATTATAACGATTCCGGATGGCACTGTATAAATCTTGAATGGAAGTGGAACGAAATTATATTGGACCAATAAGCCCAAGTCTAATAAAATCCAGGACTGAAGAAGCATACTACGAGAGGTTGTGGCTTCCACGAGTATCACCTCATTCCACAATAACGTGAGATATAGAGAGCAATTACATATAATACTTTTTCAATATGCCACCCATGATCCAGAGGACAGGCGTAATTCAAGCTCAAAGGAGTTCGAGAGTACCAACAACAAAACAATAAGGTCCCCTGCTTACATCCTAAAGCCAATATCCCACATAAGCCAATAGCAAGTCCCTCAAAAACACAAGTCTCTACCAAACTTAAAACATAACCAAAGTATCCTCAAGGAGCTGGGTCATAAAAGTCTTCGAACACACAAAACATACAATTGAAAAAAGGAACATCCCATACGGAAAACAGCTGTCACAACATGCAACTTTTAAGTTGAACAAAATACAAGGCATGACGACTGGAAATCTGGGAGGGGTACCTTTACTTCCAGTCTTAGTACTCGTACTCACTAGAAGGGGACCTCTAAGAGCTCTTCAGTTCCAATCCTAGTACTCGTACTCCCGGGATAGGGACCTCTCAGAGCGTCGATAGTCATGGTCCAGGTCTCGAGTTTTCTCTCTTTCACGTGACTCAGATGTTGAACGTTCATAGTTGTAGTCATCCTCCATTCGATCATATCTGTCACGGTCATGATCAGGATATTGCTCATAACGATCATGTTCCTCCTGGACATCCAAATGATCGTATTGCCCACGATGATGCTCATAGGGTTCAGGATCACGATCACGACTTGAGTGCCTATGCCCATGTTCTGGTTGTTCATACCATCCTCTCTCATCATCTGGTGCTGAGTGATCATGATCCCGATCCTTTTCAACATGTCGATCCCTGTCATGCTTTGACTCAACCCGGTCATATTCAGACTCCCTATCGCGGGAATGGCCACGGTCGTGGTCAGGGTCCCCAACTTCATAATCCCTGTCCCTTTCTCGGGGGCGATCACGCTCCCTATCTCGATCACGCTCATAGTCACGGCCGCGGTCCCTCCCTCTATCACGATCACGGGTTCGATCACGGTCACGACCACGTTCTCTTTCTTTTTCTCTATCTCTGTCCCTGTTCCTATCCCGGTCTCTGTGGTGTCTATCCTCTCTATGAT
Organism: Trema orientale; assembly: GCA_002914845.1. NCBI lineage: Eukaryota > Viridiplantae > Streptophyta > Magnoliopsida > Rosales > Cannabaceae > Trema > Trema orientale. The sequence continues at coordinate 981,284 of JXTC01000004.1, forward strand.
CACGATCCCTAGACCTATCATGGGCACGTTCAGGGGAGCGCTCACGAGATTTCTCTCGTTCTCTATCTCTATCCCTTCCCCTTTCACGGGACTTTTCTCTTTCCCTGGAATGTTTTCATTTAAAAAAATCTTAGCATTTGCCGTAAAAAAACCACAAGTATTCAGGGACCTTGAACCACATATGAACTATAACCAAATGCAGATAAAAAACTAAGATTATTGTTGAAAATATAAAAAGACCTGATTATTGTTGAAAATATAAAAAGACCTGCAAAAATAGTCTTACCGTTCTCCAAGCCGATCTTCTCTAACCCTAGGTTCCTCAGACCTAGGCCGTCCTCCTGACTGACCTTGCTCCCTGTGCAATAGATTAATAAAATATAAGTAGGAAATATAACAGGTTACTGACTGGACCAAGCAATAGTTCTAGCAGATCTACAGTAAAACTGAAACATGAGGCATAAGACCCCAAACATTGACATAGGGGTATACATATGCTTTGTCCAACAGAAAGAAGTGAAACGACTAAATAAGACACATTCAGTTTGAAAAAAGAAAACATTTAGGGGCCATCTGGTATGGGGTAATGTGGGGATGAGAATGAGAATGTCAGAAGATGCCCATGTTATGTAGCAGGTTTGTGACTTTTTATTCCAAGGGGAGTGAAAGGTATTCATTTCCCCCTAGTTGGGGTAACCCCAAGTCTTTCAGATTAATGGAATCTGAAATCCCTAATCGTACAAAAAGTCTTTCACCTGTAGATGTTCCCGTACACAACCTCATTGGCAGGTATCTCGTCGGACCTCATTGCTGGAAACCTCCAAGATGTTCCAAATTGCCAGAGCTTGTCCTCGGAAAACTAGTACACAATAACCATAGATCTTGAGACCCCATGGAGGCTCTTCTTTCCGCTCCCAAATCAAATCCCAGATCTAAAAGATATCTGGAAATGGTCTTCTTTTTTTTTTTTTTTGGTCAAATTAGTTTTATTATGGTAGTTATTTGTTGATTGGATACGATAAGTGATTTTACTTCTATTTTAATATGCTTCTTCTTAAATGGTCTTCATTCAGTCTGTTGCAGATGAAGATGCCCATTTCTGGCCTCCTCCATTTATTTTAATATTATAATTTGTTTGTTTGTTTAGTTATTTCTCTAATTATCTGAAAATATAAATATATATAAAAAAAAATCTAGTTGCTTTGTTAAGTTATTTAGCTAAAAAAAATGAATAATGAAAATAATGAAGTTTTTATGATAGTACTTATTTTTTATTATAAGATGAAATAAATTAAAATAGAAAGACAGTACTGACGTATGGTGAAAAATGAATAACATTCCTATGCCATTACAAACCAAACAAATTACTCAAAAATCTTACTAAGATTCCCACACACAGCCAAACACAATTACATTGGTTTCCAAAAAGTCATATTCTCCTCCTTTACTTTCCCATTAATCTGAAAACTTTGAACTCCCCAACCAAACGGCCCCTTAGTATAAAGATAGGAACATGCAGTGTGACTGCAACATACTGTTGTGTATATTATTTAGTTTCAAAGGAGCAATCCGCAGCACAAAACATAACATTTGGAAGGTATTCAAGTCAGAAAATAGACTGATTACCTCCCAGAATATCTCTGATTTACTTCTTCACCTCCGACCCTTGTAGTTCCAAGCCCACCACCCAATCGGCGAGGTCGCCAATTTGGGACAGTTCTACCACGTTCTACGTCTACGAGCACCCTTCTACCTTCGATCTTTCTCCCATCAGCTTGTTTATATGCAGCTGTATATTGCAAAGCTTAGACGTCAAGTACAACGTATATCACATAAAAAACCAACAAATAACAAAGTCAAGCAAACCTTTCATGTCCCTCGTATGCATGTACTCAATGAATCCGTAGCCTTTTGGTTTATTTGTCACAAAATCGGAAACTAAACGAACCTGAACGCTCAAAAAAAAAAAAAAAGAAGAAAAGAAAAAGGAATGAATAAAACAGAAAAGATAGACTAGTCAGACCAGACGATAAAAAGGCTTAAGAAACAAATCCTAAACCTATATGCTATCTAACATCTACAACTAAGCAACAAACTACAGAAACTTAAAAAGTTAAATCCTAAACGGCACGGCAGACAGGCACTATGCCTCATTAGCCGTGCTCACCTTTAAATCACAGCCTTCCCATCGCAAGATGCATCACCACCGGCTAGAGTTGCAGAAAAACTGGCTTTAATGTGGCCAATTTACCAGTTGTTGATCAATTAACCTCCCCTTACCAGGGAATTTTTATTTTCAGAGAATTTAAAAAATGTAGAGACTATGAGAAATACCAGGACATCTTGACCGCTGATATTATTTGTGAGCCTTTGAGGACAAAAGTACAACTTTCAGCAGCAAAAAATTGCACGTATTAAAAATTTAAAAATGAGTAGAAAGAGAAACTAGTACTCCCTAGATCTTTTACCCAATGCAGGAAAAATAATAGAAGTTGTCGATCTCTTTTGTTGCTTGAAATAAGGCCAAAAGGCTCAATGCAGCACTGCTCTTCTCAACTTAAAAGGTTTCAGCTGTGCTGTGCAGGATGATCCACCATCTTTGGAATTGTATTGGTAGAAATTAATGGAGTTGAGACCATTTACAGAATAGTTCCCCCCTTACCAGGGATATTTCTTAAAGCTTTAAACTTAAAATCAACATATGTCCTATAACCACCCATTCCGAGAAGATCTCTAAACAAAACTTACGATAGCTAAGGAATAGGATAATTGAGACAAACCAGCAAGGAAATATCAGCGTATTAGCATTAACACCTGTATTATAATCTTGTATTGACACTCCAGTACTCCACTAATCGTAGAACTATGTCAAGGATACTTAACTATCTTCCATCCAATGTTAAAAAAATTTTAAAATGCACTGCAAATCAATTTGATGATCAAAACACAACTTATGCTCTGTTTCAATCAAGTTGATCAAAATCCGGGTTTTCAAATAATTTTAGGTGCAGAAATGCTACAAAACATGAATTTGGTATTTCATTTAGGGGAAAAAGAGACGTCGAAGAACACATGTATTGAGATCCTTGAAACTTGGAACTTTTATTTTATATGCCCAGAAAAAAATTATGGTTTGGGTTACCCGTGATCTTTTAATAGAACAACAAAAAGCTTTACATAACTGAACCTCTTACCGAACCCCGTGGGGATGCTCAAAATACCTACCCGCTTGATAGGACCATAAACATCAAACTCCCTTTTGATTCTGCTCTCAGTTGTCTCATAATTCTGCAAGGATGAACACATGCAACAATTCTCTTCAGAATACACTGCTAGAGGACTTAAGACACTAATCTAGAAAATGAAGTTACTTACAAGCCGGGCCACAAATAAAGTCTTGTATGGATCTCCAGAAATATTAGGATCATTATTTGGATCATCTGCAGAGAAGAAAAAATCAGAACAAGCATAACAATACCATTATCCTCAATATCATAACAAGTCAAAGAAGAAAGGTGTCATTACATTTCTCTAGCTCCTCAGCAGCCTTTGCTGCACCCTTCTCAAGTCTCAGCTGGTGTATTCTAGCCCTTCTTTGTGACTGAATCAACCAAATCATTTCAACAAACCAAATGTGAAAAAAGTAAAGTGCTCACAATGATAAGAGGTAATCATTGTTCTTTGTCCCAATGCATTTCCCTATTATAAATTCTAATTGCTGAGCTCGTAATTTTCATCACAAGCTGTGTGGGGGTATCTCCAGATAATGTTAGGTTATTCATTAATCATTAGCATCATCTCATCGAAGCCAAGTGACACATGCAAGTATTAATTACATTAATTTAACCTTCAGAAGATATTGAGCTTTTTCTTGATGCAAATCGCAATTCTTAGTAGTCACTAACAACAGGAATTTAGAAAGTAAAGAAATACACCAACCAGAAAATCTTCATAATAAGAACAAACCAAATTGATCAAGTGAATATCTTACAGGGAGTTCAGCCTCTTTAACAGGTGGTGCATACTCGGGATCATCAGGCTCTGCAAACTTACTCACAAATTGTGCTATCCCTTCATGACCAAAAAGGAGAAAAAATTAACTTCTGGAAAAACATTCAATTGAATTCCATTTCAAAGCAAACAAACTGACTGTTATTAGTTTTTGAAACCTGTTAATGGTGGGCACTTCCTTTTTTCTGGAGGCGGCTTAAACTCCAATGGCGGTCGAGGCTCAAATAGCTTCAACAGGTTATTAGTAAGACCAGTGGGGTGACTCTGCCCAATCTGCACAGATTCACAAATACAAAATTCAACCCTACGAGAAACGACTGCACCCAATTCCCCCACCACCACCCGCACCCCAAAAAAAATTCCTAATACTAAGATAATAGGCAAAATCCTTGCAGTGACTAGTACCAATAACAAAATTTAAAGGGTTAAACCCGTAATACTAAGATAATAGGTAAAATCCTTGCATTGACTTGTACCAAATCATAAGTATAAGGGTTCTGAATCCAGAGTTAGGGTTTACAAAAACGAATGAGATGGAAATTGCATAGTTCTCAAAAAGACAATAAATCGGGATAGAGACAAACCAGCTTGAGCTGAAGAACATTAGCACGATTCTGGGCCTTGGTACGAGCCTGAACGGCGGCGTTTTGGTTGCGCATGAAAGCATCGTTGTAGTCTCCCATGGCGAATCGATTGGAGCCAAACTAGGGTTTATTGATTCAAAATAAGTGCACTCGCTATCAGAAAGCGAGGATCGAATGCATCTGTGGGTTGATCCGGATCCGATTGAAACGATCGGGTCGAATCTGGAAGGTACCGAAAGCGGCAACAAAAGAGAGAAAGGGTTTTGGCAAAGGGTATTAATAGACAGACAGCCACAAAAATGTAGCAGCACCGTGCATCTTTTTTTCCTCCATTTCTTTTTTTTTGGAAAATTATAATTACCTTTATGTCCCCGGTTTTGTAAAGTTGACAAAAGTTTATTTATTTATTTTTTTTTTTTGAAAAAATGGGGCTTAACTAATGACCACCACTTACTACAAATTAAAGAAAAATGACACACACACTACCAAGGTTTGAACCCCTGACCCCCCAAACACACACACACAACCCTCAAACCTTAGAACAACTGAGCTAGTCCCAGTTGGCAAGTTAATTACTTATTGGGATTCTTACCGAAATCCGCCCCCAAATTTCATCGGCTGATTTTTTTGAAATAATTTCGAATTGATTTAGAAAAATATTGGCCCCGTTTGTTTCGCCTATTTGAATGTGTGTATTTGAATGGAAATTGTGGAATGGGTTATAATTGGAATGGAAGACATTTGAATGGAAAAAATAGTGAAATGGGTTATAATTAGAATGGGAGTATTGGAATGGACCATTCAAAAACACCTCTTCCCCTCCATTCTCATCCAAGACACAAAAATCCATTCAAATAGTTGATGTGACTGATGAACCATTTGAATGGAAAAACTAAATTGTTGAAACAAATACTCATTCCAAAAGACCATTTGAATGGAAAATTTAGAGTTGTTGAAACAAACACACATTCAAATGGATTTTCCATTCCAATGGAATGGAATGGGCGAACCAAACGGACCCATTATTTTTGAAAATGATTTATAAAAGTATCACTTTAAATAAATATTTAAAAAAATATTATTTTTTCTTCAAAATTAGTATTCTTCACTGATATTCGAGCTAATATGAAGTTATATCAGGTAATTTGACAGATTACCTCAAATATCTCACAAATTAATAAAAATAATATTTTTCTAAATATTTTAAAAAATTATATGTTTCTAATTAAATCCGAGATTTTTCGAATAATTTCAAATTTTGAAAATTTTAATATTTTTTTAAACTTTTATCATAAAAAATCTAATTTCCTCTTACTTATCCTCTCTTTGACTTAAGTTTATTTTTTAGAATCATAATTACGCAAATTTATGGATAAAGTTTGATGTACAAATTTATAAATATATATAAGCAACTAATTTTATGTTATATATACTGTTTTATATACGTCAATAAAAAAGAGAATATTTTGGCACAACGAGGAAATTTGAATTTTTTTTTAAATTATTTGAAAATTATGGATTTTAATTAGTAAAATACCACTTTTAAAGGTACTTAGAAGAATATCATTTTTATTAATTAATGAGATACTTGAAGTAACTTGATTAGTTACCCCAAAATAATCTAAGTACCATTGAAAATACCGCGCTTGGAAAAAATAGTGATATTTTTCTAAATAGTTATTAAAAGTGGTATTTTTCTAAATTAATTCGGAATTTTTCAAAAAATTCAACCTGGGATTTTTTCCCAATTGATAAATTTAGATGGATGACTAATATTTTAAATTTGACTAAGTAGATGTCTATTTTTAAAATTTTATATCTAAATATCCAAATATATATATTTTTACACTTCATAGGTATATTTATCTACCAATTTCAGTTAATGTATTAAAATGTATAAAATATACAAATTTTTATATTTGGTATATAGTATATAATATTTTACACTTGGTATATAAACATATATACAAGATATTTTGCTATAACATTTAAAAGATAGATATTTGCTTAAATTAAGTCCAAAATTTGGTCATTTTATCATAAGACCATTTTCAATTTTTGGTATTTTAGGCCTGGAATTTTGTAAAATGGTTTTTGGTACTTTAGGCCTGAAATTTTGTAAGAAGCCATTTTACAATTGCCATTTGGCTCAAAATCTGACAATGTTGGTCCCTGGATTTTTTTGATCATTTACAATTTGGACGTTGCAATTTTTTTTTTTTCATGGATCAAGTTAATGCTATTCTCTAGAGAGAGATTTTTGACGTGGTAGAGTGATTATAGTTTGGTGGCCCCATTAAATAAGCAAAGCTTAAGTGAGCTCCATCTTAGGAGTGGAATGATTTAGGCCGTTCACTTGCATAGCATAAAGTCTGAGCGGATGTTTTTCTGCATGTCAGGCGACATCTCTTGTTTTACATAGTAGTTACTAGCGTTCCTCGAGCCTGGGGATCGAGATCACTCTCCTACTTGGTCCGCTTGCCAGGGACATTATTATTGCATCTTGCACAACACTCTGCTCAGGAATTCCCTGCTCGACATTAGGTTTGTGCCAAGACCTCATACTTGGAGATTGCTGGGTGGTTTGCCTTCACTCGGGTTAGTTTTTCTCAGTGCTCAGAAATCACCCTCTTAACAATATCCATCTTGACAAAGTATCTGTAAAAAAATTTTTTACTATAGTGACATTAATTTTTTTTATTAACATTTAATGTATATCCACCGTGACAAAGTATCTAGAAATTTATTTACTATTGTAATATTAATTTATTTTTTAACATCTAATATATATCTTTCTTTACTCTGCGCATTACTTGTCACTTAAAACCATATTATTCTTTTTTACTTTTTTTTTTTGAAAGTAAAAAAGCCACATCATTCAAAACCACATTATTCAATTAATTAATGTATAACAGTCCTTAGCATTTTCCATATATATTTACCTATATTAAACAAAACTATGAAATTTAAATTTATAATTAACAATATGTAGCATTTTCCATAGATATTTACCTATATTAAACAAAAGTATGAAATTTAAGTTTTTAATTAAACAATATGTAGCATGTGTGCATAATTGGAGTGTTTTAATGCATACGTATTATGATATTATGTTACAATCCTAAATAATACAATTTTTTCCTTTCAAATAAAAAATAATACAATGTTTTTTTACCACACCCTCGATATAAAATAAGACAATTATTGTTTAGTTGTCATATCATCAACTCACACAAAAAACTATGTATGTTATCGGAAACTCGACTCTTTTAGAAGAAAAGGTAAAAGAAAATAAATGCATATATTTTCAATGTTTCAATTTCAAATCATGAAAATGTGAGTTTTTGTCCGATAAAAAGAGAGAGCAAAAAAGTCGAAGAAGAAGACGAAATGACGTATATTCTTCAAAACTAATTGGTGGGAAAGAAGTAAATTTCAATAAAAATTTATTGTACATTTTAAAAACTTGGGAAAAGAAAAGGGTCAATTTTTCTTAATTTTTGATGAGGTTTCTGCCTCTGTACTGGATTAAAATGTTAAAGAAAATGTGAAAATGGACTCACCACTGAACGAATAGCTCTGTAATTACCAAATGCACACAACAATGATTCACAATTCACAATTGATATCTCACTCACCACTAGTTAAACAACCTTAACAAATCTCACAATTTCTGCCTCCATACTGTATTAAATTTATATGTTAATCCACGTTACAGGCGAAAAATAATCAACTAAACAACAATCATAGGCACTCGGATATTAAAACGACACTCTCACCCAAATCACAATATAACAAGAGCAGATGAAACAGTACTAAAACGGCTGTCCTTTTGCGTCGTTTTTCCTTGCTTAAAGGTTTTGCTTTTGTTTTCCGGGAGTGGCCATTTCGCGGGAGTCACCACTAGTTGAAGTACCAAACTCACTGCTCACAAACTCCTGGCTGTTCAATGCCATCTTTCTGAACTTCTTCATGTCAGCATTGTATGCATTCGCGTCATAGTCCGAGCTTCCACTCGAGGTGTATATAGAGCTCTGTCCAGGTCTCACACCTTCGTTCAAGTCATCAAGCGAAACATCTCCTTCTAGTGCCCGAACAATCTGCTTTCACCAGAAGAACATCATTTTTTGTTGAATTGAATTGAAAAACAAATAGTTGATCTTTTATTAGTACTTTCTTTTACTAAGAGGCATTTCGTCGAACACTTTTACCTGGCTCATTTTGGGGCGCTTTCGCGCAGAATGGCGGATGCTAGCCGCGGCGGAGGCGACCATGCGTGCCATCTCATGAGGGTGGTAATTGTTCTCCAACCGTAGGTCCACTAGCTCATCGTAAACGCCTTCCTCCAGGGCACGATGCAGAAGGGGTCGAGCCTGTGTATATGAATAGCGTTTAAGAATGTGTTTAACTTATCACAAATTTGCGTATCAATTCTAAGACAAGAGGGCATGATGCAAAAGGGGTCAACCATATGTATATGAATAGAGTTTAAGAGCGTTTTTAACTAATCACAAATTCGCATGTGAATTCTAAGACTTATATGCATAAGAACCGCTAAAGCATTTTTCTGCATAATGGGAGGCTTTTCAAGTACAAACCCAGTCGACCAAGCTATCATCCATTGCATTAGTAGCATCTACAGGTCGACGTCCAGTTATGAGCTCCAAGAGCATGACCCCAAATGAGAAAACGTCAGATTTCTCTGTTAACTTTCCACTTGATGCGTATTCTGGGGCCAAGTACCTGCATAAGCATTCCAAGAATAGTATTATTAACTTTGGTGGATTCATCATTCATGTAATTAGGCCAACTTTATATGGCAGCAAGAAAGAGTCTTGACAAGTGTTAGTACTTCCCTTTTCATATTAATTCATGCTTAGATATGACTTACCCGAATGTTCCCATGACTCTTGTAGAAACGTGAGTGTAATTGTCAGAAGACAGCTTAGCCAACCCAAAATCAGCCACCTGTCATAAAAAACAGAAGTAGACCATCATTTCTCTACAATCATGCGAATTCTAATTAGCAGATGTTTTTATTTTTAAGTATACAAATATAAAACATACCATGGCTTCAAAGTTGTAATCTAGGAGAATATTAGCAGCTTTGATATCCCGATGTATAATTCTTGGATGGCCTGGATACATAAATTCAGAAGATCATAATTAAAATGAGAATATATACACACATGTATTACACATATATAGACGCTCACATATCTATATATAACAAAAATAGAGTACTAGAAACAGGGGATAAGGTAAACTCTTACAATCTTCATGAAGATATGCAAGCCCTTTGGCAGATCCTGTGGCAATTCGAAGCCTAGTTGGCCAATCCATGATTGGAAGATCTTTTCCTGCAAACCAAAATGGAACATAATTGATAGTATATAGATCAAGGTAGATCAAATATCAAATTTTATACAAGTAATAATACAATACGTCTAAAACTTCTACAAAACGTAACTTGACTGATATAGCATCGTATAACGAATTAGCAAATCATTCGAATCATAAATCTCAAAAGAATGTCATGCAATATTTTCCATCTTTTACTTTATATGGCAACTTTGAATGCTTAAAGAAAAACAAACAGTTCTAGTTTGTTTATATTTGTAATATAGAAAAGACGAAGTTTTCAAAAGGAAACGCACCGTAAAGGTGATGTTCCAAGGTGTTATTCGGAACAAACTCATAGACCAACATTCTCTGTCCACCAGCAATACAATATCCCACAAGTGACACGAGATGCCGATGGTGGACCCTACTAATGATCTCAACCTCCGCCTGAAACTCTCTCTCCCCTTGCCCACTTCCCGATTTGAGGCTCTTCACTGCAATTTCTTTCCCATTAGGCAAAACGCCTTTGTGCACATACCCAAACCCGCCCTGACCCAACAAATTGGCCTGCGAAAACCCGCCGGTGGCGGCGGCCAGCTCGTCGTAAGTGAAGGTGCTCTTGTTGAATCCGAGAGACAGTGTTGGCGAAGGTGGCGGCAATGGCGGATGCCGTGGTCCCGAGAAATTCGAGCTCATTTCTCCGCTGTTAAGGGGTGGGAGAGGAGGTGGGGGCGGTGAAGGCCACGCGCCGCCGCCGGTACCGCCTGGTGGCGGGTTAAGCCTCACCACATGGTCTGTTCCTTGTGGACCCATGTGCCAGTTTTGATGCTGTGAACTATTGTAATAAACATTCTCTGTTTCAAAGAGACAGTACAAAAATTCAAAACTACATTATATCAACATGCATGCATGCATGCAGAATTAGTACGTTGTTTATGACAATTACGGGTACGTAAAAGGATTGGCACCTTTTCGACCATGAGAAGGATCACCATAATACTGCAAATGATCATGATCATGCTCATGTTTTTTCTTCTTTTTCTTGGCGCAAAATACACACACGACGACCATAGCCAGTAAGAAAAGCCCTATTCCAACCGTGGCTCCAATAATCAACTGTTGTGAGGACGTAGACGAATTGGAGCTCGAGGTGGTCTCCGAGTCCGAAGGCGGGGATTTGATGGATCGCGGTGGCGGTGGAGGTGATATGGTGGTGGGAGAGCGGGGAGGAGGAGGTGAAGGTGGAGGTGGGGAGACGGTACTGGAAGGCGGTGGAGGACTTGAAATGTTGCTTTTTGGAGGCGGAGGAGGAGAGGCATCGTCGGAAGGTGGCGGCGGCGGAGGTGATTCATTGTCCGGAGGTGGCGGCGATGCCTTTGGAGATGGGGAAGTTGATGGTGGTGGTGGCGCCGGCGACGAGGTTGGTGGCGGTGATTGTGAGGATGAAGGAGACGGAGATGTTGAGTTCGTCGACGGCGGAGGCGGGGCTGGAGGAGTGGAGTCTGAATCCGAATGCGGGGAGGGAGCAGTCACAGAAGACGACGAAGACATTATTAGGTCATCAACTTTGGACCAATATTTTTAGTTCAGGTTTATATGACCGAAACCTTCACCTCCCCTGCAACTGCTCATCTCAATGATCGGATGCCCCTATGATGTATTAATATATTGAAAGGAAATTACTTATTAGTAACAATTAGTTGCTGTAGTAGAAAAAAAAAAAATTATTAAAACAATCTCTTTACGCGTAATACAAGTCCTCCTCTTAATTTTTTAAGGACCATCAACAATACCCAACTTTCTTTTGTTTTTATATGATGGATATGCTACAGCTTTGACAAATTCTCCTCTATATTTGAGTTTTTTTCTCTTTTTAATCCGTAAGACTAAGTTTCATGCACTGTCAATCAATATGAACAAATTTTTTTGTTTTTTTCCCCCTAGAAAAAACAAAGAGAGAAATGTTTGTAAATGGGGACAAAGGTATATACCTGAATGAAAGAATAGGAGAGATCAACCCAAACTAAAGAGAAGGAAAAGTTGTTGCAGAGAGAAATTCCACAATAGAAAGGCGGACACACTGTCCTTCCTACAAAGTAGGGCATCTTTCTCTCAAAACCACCATTCTTAACTTAGTTTGATTTAGTTGTCTTCTAGCATTTCCTAAAATTAGCCTTAGCTTCCACCTCATAACCCATACATTCCATAATTTTCCTCTAATTGATCACACATATTAACTAATTCCTAACTTTCTTCCCAAGTGGACGCTTGTCTTCACACTTGTATGAAGCACAGCCCCCAAAACAGAACCAAAAGTAATCAAAGAAGCATATGATATCCTTAAAAAAGGCAAGAGAACATATAAATTTGTGGGGTAATATCCTTTTGGTGATCAGTATTGATTTTGGCCAAACTGTTTCTCTTTTAAGAACAAAAGAAAACAGGACACTTGAAAAATACAAGTCACATGAAACATACTTTGGACTTTGACTGTAATCACAAAAGAAAACAGGGCACTTGAAAAATACAAGTCACAAGAAACATACTTTGGACTCTTGACTGTAAGCATTAGTTCCAAAACAGAAACTCTAAAACTGTTCATCATGAGCTGAGCGACATTTCAGAATTGAAATTTACAAATCATCCTAAGATCCAAAAATTAACTCTAAAAACAAAAGAATAAAATGCTATTCAAACAAACAAGAGGGATTTAAAGGAATGAGGCAGATCAGTGGTTTAAGTCCTCACTCTCCACAAACTGGTGACCAACATGTGTAAAGGCCGTTCAGTGGTAAAAGTCCTTACTCTCCACATACTGGTGTCCAACAGGTGTAAGGCTGTTCACATAAGGCAGAAACTTCACATTTTCAGCACCAGAACTAAGCACATTACTCTTTATCGTCTTAAGCTTTCCTTCTTTCACATTACATGCACACAGCCTAGTTCCGAGAAGAACCATCAAAACATCACCATCTACACAAGGCAGCGGTCGCAACTCTCCAGTAATATGGTCAGGAACTTCAGAATCCAGAGGAATTTTGTACTTCAAACTCAGATTCCAGCCTCCATAGACGTCAATTCTTGGTTCATCTGCTTTTTCATGAGGCAGAATGTAACACAATTCTCCATGCATCTCGGTCAAAACGCCTAGTGATGATTCACTGCTGGGAGGAGTTGGCAGCATACCGTATTGCTCGTCAGTCGAATCAAAAGCCAAAACCGCACCAGAACAAGTTTCCCAAAACGCCACCCCCTTTAACAAAAATCCATCACCTTTAAACTCCAATGCTTTTGGCTCCCAACACTCGGTGTCAGCAACTCGCCAAGAGTCTGACCTTGAAGAGTAAATCTCAAAATAAACAACTGGATTGTCAGGTATGGGGATGGCGCAAATGAGCTCGAAATTTGCTTTGAAATTGAGCATAGAAGGCTCAAAATTTAGAGCTACGACTGATTTTGGTCCATGGTAATAGGTCGGTTTCCGAAGCAATTTCCATTCCTTTGTTGCAGGGTTGCAAATGTAGTAAGCAGGGTCTATGTTGTGGCTTTGGCAGCAAAGCAAACCATTCGAAGCAGCTCGGATTGTAACGTTCTCGGGCAAGAAACTGAGGGTGGGACTTGGAACTCCATAAGCACGAGGGTTTAATGAGATGAAATGAGGCTTCCCCTTGGGAGCTTGACAGAAAAGACCAGAGATGTCTCGGAAACAGAAAGAATGCAAGTGAACTAGAAAAGGGTTAGTGATCCAGTGGTTCCACTCCTTGCAAACTAATCTGAATCTGCAAAGTGTTTTGGCTGGGAGAAAACGAAGAACAAGCTCCTTTACAACATCATGAATGGTCATCTCCTCCTTATGCTTCTTGAATTTAGAAATTTTAGAGTACTCAACCAGAATTTGGCCAACTTCTATTGCAGGATATAACTGCAGTTACCATAAAAAGATGTGTCATTAAGTGCATCAGAGGAAAAAATATTTAAAGATGAAATCACAATGGACAAAAGCCTCTAATCCAACAATAAACTAGCCACAAAGGAAAATTTATAACATAGCATAGTAGGGAATTCCTATTTACAAAAAGAACTGAAAAAAAGAGTACTATATCTAGGACGAGTGGAACTGTGGAGCCAATGCAAACACATAAAAAATGTATCTCATACGAATAATGGTTATGTAAGACTAAGATCTTATTTCTAGATCGTCAAAACTTAGAATAAAGAAAAGACATTTGGAAAAGTGTCTCTAGAAAAGACATTTGGAAAAGTGTCTCTACTACAAAAGCAATCAATTAACTAAAACAGGTAGCCAGCAAGAACGTGATAGATATGGAAAATGGTGTACAAATCAAAGGCCAGGCATGAACAGATCACCAATTACTGAGATTCAATTACCGAGATTAATAAGTCCAAACTTAAGCCACATGTTCAATTTCAACTGTTTCAAACCAATTAGTTCTTTTCACAAAGTACAATATCGATGGAGAACAACCAAACTAGAGACAAAAAAATACATCCTGCTAATTCTTGATTTCCATTCCAAAAAGGAAACTCATGGAGTCAAATTTTATTCCATACGAAAATACACAAGAAAATGGTACGAACCATGCCACAATCCTCTTTGACCTTCAAGTTTGCGCAAGGAGAACAAGTCATCTCCTGTTGACTGTCCTCAAAGTCAAAAGTATCTTCTTCAGAATCACCAAGCGTGTCATCCACAATGTCCATTGCTTTCAGATCTTTGGTCTCTGCGATCATCATCATTACCCTACGATGCAATACGATACCGATAAAGATTATAGGACCAAACATTAATAGAAAGACGAAAGAGAAAAAAAAAAAAAAAAACCATATTTTGCTTTTAATCTGACAAGAGATCACAAAAATGGGGAGAAAAGTTAAAAGACTTTTCAATCAAAAAAAGATCCAAATGAAGAACTTCGAAACTCTAGGCCAGAAACTCGCCAAACACACAAAAATACGAATCGCAAGAATGGGTAGAAACAAACAAAGAAAATTGGAGTATTCCAAGAAACCCATATCCAAAACAGAGAAAAACAGAGGACTTCATTACAAGAAACCCATATCCAAAACAGAGAAAAACAGAGGACTTCGCATAAAGATAGGCCGAAAAGTGAAACCCTAGAATGGACGGGAATGGAACGGAGAGGAGAAACAAACCTTTGAAAGAATCGGAATCGTAACCCTGAAAATGTGGTTTGAAGAAGAGATTACTTGTTGCGGAAGTCACTGGCTGATCAATAAGATCAATATAGTCTAAACTTTTCAGTTGCATCAAAATCTTGAACTATTGAACTCCAAATCTTGAAAAACCAAAAAAGGGCAGAATATGCAAATTGATCAAAATGAACTCGTACGTGATGGTAATCTTATGTTAATGTATAGAGGCTTATACATGTAATATACATTATATATATATTTAGATGTTAATATAGACAATGCGAGAAAAAAATGAAGAAGAAAATAAGGCATAATGAGGAAACTTACAGTGGAAGAAAAACGAGTAGAAGGGGAGAAACCCTTGACCCTGGAGAGTGGAGATCAGATGGCGAAAACTTTGAATTGTGAGTCCGTGAGGGATAACCGCCCTGTTATAAGGGTTTATATAAGATACTGGGAACTGTAATTGAGGGTAGTTCCGACTTTTGAAACGATTTCTTTTCTCTTTTTTTTTTTTTTTTCACTAAAACTACAAGAAAGTAAAACTGGTGTAAATCATTTAACTTTTAAAATTAAAAATAAAAAGTATTCAAAATAAATAAATAAAAATTTAAAAATAACTTAGATCACTAAGATCTACGTTTTTATTAGTTTTATTTTCAGAAACTAATAAATGCATAAAAATAACTTCACAATTTATTCTAATATGTCCTTTGAAGAAAAAATTATATTCCTCTTGTGCAAGAAACAAATCATGTAATCAAGACATAAATGTTTGTGGATCAAGATCCTCTATCGGGAAAAGCTATCCTACTTTGTGTTTACCCATTAGAATAATGCCATGCCATTTGAAAATTTTAAATAGTTAACTAAGTACAGCCTATGACTATTCTTTAATAAAAAAAACAAAAAAAATTAAAGAGTACAGTCTATGATTCCATCCAAATTGATTCATTCCACATTATTTTGTAATGACGTTTGCACTGTTTAAGTGGCTGGACATAAATTGGGGCAGTTGCATGTTTGGACAGAATTTTTTTTTTTTTTTCCCCCGAAAGGTGGATAGAGAGATCTTGATAATTTGATTCAAGCATAGGTTGGCTTCAATGTTTGGTAATGTTCGCATATATATAGGGCACCAGTAGGTATTTTTATTTTATCTATAGTTATTATTTTGTCCAATTAAAATTTATCACGTACATTTTTACATAGTAAAAGATAGAGATAAAATTATTAAATAATGAGTAATTATTTTTTTTTCTTATTACTCAAATTATAGTAATTATTAGATAGCGATCCAATGGTTAAAAAAAAAATCTATAAATAAGATAAAAAAATACCTATTGAATTAAGAACCTATATATATATTTGAAAAAAGAAAGATATGAAAGGTCTAAATATCTACAAGATGTTATTTGAATTAAGAACTTATTTATATATATATATATATATTTGGAAAAACGAAAGATATGAAAGGTCTAAATATCTCCAAGATATTGTTTGAGATATGATTCACTTCACTTTTAAGAACAAAAATAAAAATATTACAAAATAAGATGTTATTTATTTAACTAAAAATAAAGAGGATCTGAACTTAAAAATGAAACTAACAAGCACTCTATTTATTCTATTTTCCATTAATATATGTCATTGATGAATGTATAAGAGAGATTCTATTTTCTATTTTGCTTAAATATATTCATTTTCCATTAATATAAGCGAAATGATCTCTGTGTTTCTTTTTATTTGCATCTCTTCCCAACAAAAAAAGCTAACGTTGCCCCGCATGGAGGCTCGAGATGGGGGGTCTTCCCTTCTCCTTCTCCTTCTCCTTCTTCTGCCTCATCTCTTCACCATCTTCTTCCTTCTCTCTCCTTCTTTTTTCTTTTTCTTTTTCAGTTTTAATAAATCCAAATCTAGATCTAGCTTGTAGTATTACCTTTTTGTTTAGATCTAGAGCTATTTAATGGCTCATTTAGATTCTTTACTATCTGAATCAATACTTTTAATTGATTCCCCATAGAAAATTCTATAAAATTTTATTCACGATAGTAACATCTGAATCATAAACGATACAGTTATGAATAATCACACATCAATAAAATAAAAATACAAATAAAAACTAAAACCATCACAATATTAGATCTAGATGGATCAAAAACAATATAGATTTATACTTAAATAGATATCTACCTTCACAAATATGAGGATTATTTGAAAACAAAAGTAAAAATATCAAAATAAAATGAGAAAAATCCTCCTTCTCCGGTAGGAAGATAACACCTTGTTAAACTCTTCAAAAATAGAGAAAGAGAAAAAAGAAAGAAAAGAAAAGAGGTAATGGTATTTTTTTTAAGGGATAATTGTAAAAAAATACCCTTAAGTTTGGGTGTTCTGCAAATTAAACCCTGAAGTTTAGACTCTGCAAAATAATACTCTGAGATTAAGAATTTCTGAAAAGTAATACCCTGGACAGATTTTTTAACCAATTTTAAGAACAAAAAAAAAATAATATCCTCCATTAAAACTAGATTAATTCATATTATTCATCTTAATTTTGAGGATATTATTGTATTTTATCAGTAAAAGATCAACATAGGGTATTAATTTTCAAAAATTCGTAATCTCAGAATATTATTTTGTAGAATCTAAACTTCAGGGTTTAAATTGCATAACATCCAAACATGAGGGTATTTTTTTGCAGTTATCTCTTTTTTTTTTTAATTACCATAACATGCATTAATGCTGTGGATCGATGTCATTTTTAACTCAAAAGAACATGTACAAAATTATTTTTCGGCAATAGACTTTTTTATTTTTCCTCTCAAGTATAGGTTAGGACCTTCAGAACATGTACCAACAGCAGTACATGTTTACTCTAAAGGGGGATTTTTTTTTTTTAACCTGGATTTTGTTTTGCTTATACATATAAAAGAGAGATTATTTTCTACATCTGCTATATTTTTCTTTTATTTTCTTTTCTTTTTTAAATTCTTGCTTTATATCTTTACGACTAAATAAACTCTGTCCATTCTGCTCTTTAGATATGGATGTGTCGTTTCTAAACAAACTCTCAATTCTCCTCTTCAGATATGGACCTGTTGTCTCTTTCTTATGTTGTTCTTTATGTGATGAGAGAAAACAAAAATAGAAAATGAGAAATGAGACTCTAATATAAAGAAAGTGACAGGAGACAAATTAAATAATAGAATCAGAATGAGGTGAAAAAAGTAATGAGTAAAAATGGAGGAAAACTGCCGTAGAAATACAGAGAACGAAAATGGAGAATACGAAAGAAAGAGTAACCACAAACACATTAATCTGATAGGACACTNAATGAGAATGATAATAGTAATACGAATGGAATGGAAAAAATAAAATTCATTCACTTGTTTAGTTGATATTTTAAAATCAGTTCTTGAATAAGTGTATTTTGTATTTGGTTTATTATGAAATGGAATGAAATTGATGTTATTTAGACTAAGTTACCGTTACTCATTGTAGATTTTCTAAAACACAATTAAATTGATACAAAGGACAATTGTTTTTTTTTTTTTTAAGAGAAAATTATGCCATTTACGACCATTTTAGAAAAGAATTAAAAATATATGGTATGTTCAGTTTTTTGTTTTAAATAGATTTAGTATTGTATTGCTTTTTTTTTCCCCCCTAAAATGACACTTTTTAAAATTTTTAAATGTTATTTTTAAAAATAATAATTAGTAGCTAGTAACCAGATTTCGAGCACAAATAACTATTTGCAACCATGTTTTTAGGATATTAGTAAATATTTTTCAGATGAGGAAATTAGAAACTTATGGCCATTTAATTTCCAATTAAAAATGTAGTAATTTCCAATAATAATAAAAGATAATATAATATGCTGAAATACGGTAATTCTATGGGTACATCACCCCATATGCTAAAAAGTGTGAAACCAACCACAAGATTTTATTATGAGCCTGGCTACACCCTTATTAACAACAAATCAAAGGTAGCTGTAACATTTTATCGAGGGATTTTACCCTTTTTCTTCCATAAAATATAACACTGTTCTCTCCTTCTATCACAACCAACCATCATTGAGCATACATGTTGGCTTTGAACTAGTGATCATAAATTATAAAAAGAACGTAAATTACTATTAGTTATGAAGAATCACTAACTCGAAAACAAAATGAATAGACAAGACAAGAACAGAACCAACAGATAAGTGTGCTAAGTAGATGAGCTAAACGAAGTGCTTTTTTATATCTTATATTAATATTATTATATCAACAATACAGCTTGGATAAACGATCTACGACCACAGAGAAGAAGGATAAGAATTCTAGTGGTGGTGCCCAAACGACATTATCCTACTCAGCCAAAGCACTGGTCGCTAGGAAGGGGTCCAGGAATGGAGCCCTGTTCCAAAAACTGGAGCCCAAAAACGACCAAAATCGCGAGCAACGACAAGTATGACAGCCCTTCCACGGCCCCCAGTAACCCAAAAGGCCCATTAGGTAAGCCGGACCCAGTTTTGGCTTTGGTATACAACGACCAAGCCACGATCCCAACCACGGCCAAGTAGCTCACGCCTTCCAGCGCGCCAATTGAGCCGCCGGGACCAGGGGGCAAGCCGCAGCCGGTGGTCTTGAGCGTGTAGAGCGACCAGCCGATCACGGGAGTCGAGACTAAGCCGCCGATGATCGCAGCTTTCTCCGCTACGCCGCCGCCACCGGCATCGTCGCTGGTTTCCTTGGCCATGGCTAACACCTTGAGAGGCGCGTGAGGCCACCGCCTTGGTGTTGCTCTGTTGAGTGGTAGTGATGTTATTGAAGTCGGTGATGGAGAGAAGAGCAACATCTTTGCGGCTTCCATGGTGCTGACAGAGAGGGGGAGAGAGAGAGAGAGAGAGATAGAGAGTGGTGCTCTGTTCGTTTAATTTTGTTTGTAGCAGAAATAAATATAGAAGCGCCACACCACTCGAACAAGCCACCTTATCACTTTGAACTATAGTATTTTTTTTTTTCGTTCTTCTGTGTAATTTTCTCTCGAAGGTAAGTAGATAAGAATTAGTCCGCTAGGAAAAAAAAAAAAAAACAAAAGAGTAGGGTGAAGCATAATTAAAGTTAAAAATACATATGAAAGAATAAATCTGAATATGAAAAAGGTGAAAGTAAGGAATAAATAACTAATTACTATTTGATTATTCCCCTCCAAAATGATCAAAACTACCCAGTCTCAGGTCTCAGCCAATCGTAGAGCCGTCTTCAAGTCGAGCGGCTACAGGCCTTTTAGGCAGACAGGCCTTTTAGGCAGTATTTGGGCAGTGAGGCCTGATAGAAAGGCCCATTCCATCCCAGCCAAGATTGTGGAGATAAAGCCATTCAGAGGGGAGCGGCTTTCGCTGAATTTCAACTATAGCTAAGCTAAGGCTGTTCATAGCTTACGGTATTAGAATACACAGTGGAATCTATACTTTTATGCTCAGCCAATGAAATCACTACAGCTCAGCGGCTAACCCCTTTGAATTAAACAAGGAGCATAAAGTCAGCAACAGTCGAGGAGATCACACTGTACAAATCTCGAACGTTAAAACAATGTTCATTAAATATGTTAGACCGTTGGATCAAACATTGGCTACAATCTAAGGCCCCACGTGACATGACTATTACAACTCGGAAGCATTTACCTCATATCTTAAAAGCCACCTGGCAGAAACACATAATTACACAGACCACAGAGAGATTTTAAAAAAGTTAGAATAAACAGAAACTACACGTCACATGGCTGGATAATGATAAGATAGTAAACACGTCAAGATACTTGAAGCCCATTTGATTGAATAGAACATGAGGGAAAATAAAAACTCTATCTACATGCGTTTTTGTTTTTTTGTTTTTTTGTTTTTGTTTTACAAAGCCCCCTTTAAAAAAGGAAAAAAAAAAAAAAAAAGATGAAAAAAAAGGTGCTGCTTGGGCCAAAAAAAAAAAAAAAGAAACTGAGACAAATTGAGTTTACTCCCTTTTTTCTCTCGTAGTTCCCTCCAAGAAGCCCCCTTTTGAAATCGACTCCTGAAAGCAGAAACATGTGCTTGTGAAACCGCTCTTAACTGCCATTTAAAATAACAAAGAGTAACGGCTATGTAAGATATCCAAGCGGGGATAAAACACTAACGACTTTTTGAACTGAAACCCCCAAAGGCAAGGATACAATCATCTTCCCTCCAACTATATATTTGTCCAAGAACAGAGCCAAAATCACTACTACCAAGTACCAACCAATCCATCTAAGGTTTCCCGTCTCCATACTAAAAAGACATAACGAAAAAAACATTAAATATGCAAAAGATAGCGGGTGAGTGTCAGTGATGCTTCTTTGAAGACTTGCTAAACTCAACAACATCATCGTCATCTTCATCATCCTCACCATCATCTTCATCTTCCTCCTCATCTCTCTTCCTCTTTGGCTGAGTCGATGAAGATGGGGGAAGCACCTGAATTTCATCATCATCTTCAACTTCTTCCTCCTCTTCACCATCACCTTCTTCTTCATTCCCTGGATCCATGTCACTACCTCCACCATCTTCTTCCTCAGCCTGTACCACAGGTTGAACTAAGTAGCCTGCACCATAGTCTTCTTCCTGCGATCCAAGAAACATTTTCCGAGTTGAATAAATGAGATTCTCAATAATCAGCAAATAAACTACCAAACTAATAATCATAATTAACAAACCAAAAACATAATTCACAAGATGAATGAAGATGCAAAAAAAATTTCGCAGCATCAACAAAGCAAAATTACCATAAATACAAACACTTGGGAGATGGGGCACGAAACTCCACTAAAAATGATCCAGGCAAAAACCCAACTTCTCAGAAAATATGTACATAAAAAGTAATCAAAGACGACAATGAAAAAAATGGGATTCCAGAAATAAAAATATCGTTAAAAATAGAAAAGTTAGGCACATGGTTAAAGCATAAAATGCCAAATCAGTGGGGAATTATTTTTTAAGCACTGACTAGCCATAAGAGGAGAGCCCACACACACCATGAAAGCAAAGATGCTATCAGTCGCTGTGATTTGAAGTCCATGGATAACACAGCTTCCATATCAGATAGAGATCTAAGTGTTTTGCAATAGAAACAGCGATAGTAAAAGGCTCAACAATAAATTAACTCCACAACCACAGTTGAAAGGAACTGTCAAAAACAAATAAAACCCACCAAAAGAAGGTAACAAAAATGACGAGAGAAACTTCTAAGTTAAAAAATGACAAGACAACCAGCAGTTTCTATCATTTAAGCCAAAAAATGACCACTAGATTACCCAAAACGTAAGAACATCAAAGAACACACCTCTACAGAATTTGTCACAATTCACCATAATATCAAATGAACAAATCCATTCACGAATATATGAAGTATTTTCCTCGAACTCAGTAACCTCAAAATATAAAGTAAAAAGAACCAAAAATCTAAAACATGAATAACCCAACATTTTTATTTGAAGTTCCCCCTCACTTCTAAAACAAAAGCAACTATTGCTAATTTTCAACCCAAGATCACAATATGGACTACAAGCCAAGTTATGTATCAAAAACTAGATAACACCACCTTTGACCAACATTTCGAAACTCAATGGTGCAAGAACACGCCATCAACCATGATATTAAATAACCAGGATACTGAAGAGAGAGAGAGAGAGAGAGAG
>JXTC01000004.1:1015202-1165811 GCA_002914845.1 Trema orientale
TTTGGTCCTATCTTGATTTCTTGAGCTCCAAATTAAGTTCTACCACTTGGAAATGATTAGAAATGGTTAAGGGAAGCTGAGAGAAGTCTAAAAATGAGTGGGAGAGTCTCAGGTCGTGGCTGGAGAGAAAGGAGAAGAAAATGACCAGATTTGGTCAAAAGTGATACTTAATGACTAAGAAATGGCATAACTTAAGTTCTAAGGGGTATTTTGGGAATTTTGCACCTTACTTTCCATGTGTCTAGCTCTAGAACATGCTTAGCATACTCACCACGTTGCTGGTCCATCCTATACACTCAAGTATAGACTAAAATGGTGAAACCTAGTTTAGGAGGTGAAAACTAGTCATACTTTGACCTATAATCCCATATGGCCAATCTTATTGTAATCTAGTGGAACCTAACCCCACAACCAATCATTAAACATAAAAAAAATAAGTCAATTAGACTCCAATTAATAATGTAAACAAAGTACTAATGCCTAATCATTAAAGGGCACCAAGATAACTTTACGCGATTAAGCTTAATCTAAGCTAGCTTAGTGCAACTAAACACCAATTTAGTACAGTGACTGCCACCTCGTGCTTACTTGGGGCCAACAAATAAAATGCTATAAATGAGTCCTAAACATTAAATTAAAGCTATTTGACGTGTTAAACGTACAGTGAATTTGGCTCCGAAAAGTGTGAAAAATGCATTTTATCGAAAAACTACTATTTGACCAAGTTATCAACAAACATGATTTTAATGCACGTTCATATAGTATTACTATTCATAAATGTATTCTTTGTTCCTTTCACACACCAAGCTCTCTTTCTGAGGGTACTGAGCCTTTACACTGCATGGGAGCACTTCCACAAACATTAGTACAATAATACAGATCATTTAACAATCAGAATGAGTAATTTCCCATGAGATTGATACTAATTGCGTGATATGAATATTATGCAATATGAGTATATTTATTATTGGCTTATTATGCACGTGAGAATCTTGGGCTTCACAATGAGTTCCATTATACTCGTATAGATCTTGAATATTGAAGATTTTAGAAATTGCGTAACTATGTGGTAGATCAATGACATATGCATTATCAGTAATCTTTTGAATGATGCGAAAGGGGCTAATTTTCTTCTGCTTGAGTTTACTGTATTCTTATGCAAGAAGTCTATTTTTACGCAGATAAACCATTACAAAATCGCCCTCTTCAAATGACTTGAATCTTTTGTGCTTGCCAGCATTAGTCTTGTATTTTGTTACAGACTCTTCTAACTTTTTTTTGACTTCTTCGTGGATGTTGATCTCCTTATTGATCAAATGATCAGCAATGATGCTCATCCCTGGAGGTTTTGTTAAAGGTACCAAGTCAAGGGTATATAATGGAGGATAAATATGAACAATTTGAAATAGAGATTTACCATTAGAACGATTTGGCACGTTGTTGTAGGCAAACTCAGCTTGCGGTAGGACATTCTCCTATTTTCTAGGGCTTTTTTAATCAAGCACCATAAAATATTGCTCAGAGTGCAATTGGTGACTTCAGTTTACCTATCTGTATAGAGATGACAAGTGCTACTAAACTGTAAGGTGGTATCAAGTCTCTTCTATAAATATGCCAAAAATGACTAAAGAATTTACTATCGTGGTCAGAGACTATTGTCTTTGGTAACCCATACAGACGAACAGTCTCTCAAAAGAACATTTGAGCAATATATGTAGCATCCGAAGTTTTCTAGTAGGGAATAAAATGAGCCGTTTTAGAAAAATGATCTACCACAACAAAGATAGAATCCAAATCTCTTTGTGTTCGCGGTAGTCCCAAAATGAAATCTATGGACAAATCTTCCAAATGAGCGTCAATGATTAGGAAGTGGCATGTACAGCCTAGTGTTTTGAGCTTGTCCCTTTGTAGTCTGGTATATATAACAATATTTAACAAATTTCTCAATATCATGCTTGAGATATGACCAAAACTATCGAGCTTCCACTAATGAAATAGTTTTATCTCATCCTATATGTCGTTCTAATCTTCCTGCGTGTAGTTCTTGAATGATATGTTCTCTGAGAGATCCTCATGGAATACATAAACGGTTTTCAAAAAATAGAAAACTATCATGTATTTGATGTTTATTTGTAACTCTATTAATGCACTTCTGCCATTCTTCCTTGAAATCTTCATCATCTGCATATAAGTATTTTAAATAATCAAAACCAATTATTTCATTTTGAACAGTAGTCAGCAATAGAGCTGCAAATATGGGTCAGGCTAAACAGGCTGTGACCCGCAAATTTAGCCCGGCCCAGGCTGGGCCGAGGTAGTGAGTCTGTTGTACCAGGCCGGCCCGATAGTCAATTTAAAAAAAAAAAATTGTCCCTTTTGTAATTAGGATTTAAAAAAAATGATATTTTTACGAAATAGTACCGATTCGGCCCGATTTTGGCCCAATCTAGTACTTAACCATTAGGCTATAGGGCTAGAGCGGGCTGGTCTACTACTATTCATGGCCTGACCCAACTCGACTCAAATTTCTATTTTGGCCCAAACGGGCTAGAGTATTTATAACTCTAGTCAGCCGACTTTGTTTAATTATCCCGACTTATGTCTGGATGTAGCCAATTTATCGAGCATGCATCCGATTTGGAGCTTGATGATGCATATTTGGTGGAAGTTCGGAAGAGATCGTAAATTCTCTTGTTTCTTCAAATGAATAAATTCCAATTGTTTTGTTTGAAAAAGAAAAACGAAAAGAAAAGAAAAAAGAAAAATGTGGTATAAAAGTGAACAAGTTTTCAACTTCCTTACGGTTTATTTATTAATTATTTTTGTATATTAATAATACTAATTTTTTTCAAAAAATATTTAAGCTAGGTAGCGTAGATACCTAAAGCATAGTCCTCCTTTGGATTATGAATTGACTTCTTTTATAAAGCCTTGTCCCACGAGCAGAAAGAAGAAGGAAACGAAAAAGAAGTCCCAAAAAAAAAAAGAAAAAAAATGGCGAGACTCCCATTGGAGATGATTAACGAGATAATTTGCCGACTGAGTGTGAAGGATCTATTGCGTTACAGGTCCGTGTGCAAGGAATGGTGCTCCCTAATCGACGGCCCTGATTTCATCAGGACTCTACTGGGTCGACTTGGATTCTCTGGACTCTCCCATACGACTCGACAAAAGCAGAGGCAGGATCATAGATATGGGCTGCTGTAATGGCTTGATTATTGAAGGTTATTGGCGTAGCGATGCGGCTGTGTGGGACCCTTCTACCAGGAAGTACACGAAGTTGTCTTTTAATAATACCGACTCTCCTTATCCCTCAGCTGTGATAGGATTTGGTTACGACCCTGTTATCGACGACCATAAGTTACTAACTTCGACCATAATTTCTCGTGGGAAAGACATGAGCGAGTTCCAGCTATACCGTGTAAAGGCCAAAACTTGGGAAAGACTTACTGAAGACTTCTCTGATAACTTTGGTTACGATGATTTCGGGCGGCATGCGCTTGTTTCCACTTCTTTGGCTTGTGATGCCAAGGCGGCAGGAAGCAGAACATGGCTCAAGTACCCAATTCGTTTTCGGGTTCGATCTCGTGACTTACAAAGTGAGCAAGTTTTCGTTGCCGAATTTCGAAAGAGAACCTGCCCCCTGCACACTGGGGGTAGAATTAGGAGGCTGCCTTTGCTTGCTTTGCCCTTACGACGAACCAGAACGTAGTCTTGACATATGGGTGATAAAGGACTTAGAGTCGAGTTTGGGACCTACTTGGGCTAAGCAGTTCTCAAGTGGCGCGCTCAGATGGGCCTGGCTATTTCGTATACGGGGTCCCTCTTAAATATTACGAGACTACTGTTCAGCTTCTCTTGTATGTAGACTGCGAGAGACTCATTCTGTATGATTTGAAAACGAAGACAACTAAAGATGTGAAGATTCCGGGTATTCCAGAAAGTATAGGCGCACTCCTAGGTGTGCGCAGCCTCGTTGGAATCTAATGCTAGTAACTAGCTAGTATAACATAGGAAGGACTTTTTTAGGATTGAACTTGATAAACTTTTGTTCCGTTTATCTCAAGATTTTTTTGTCTCATTGTTCTCTTACTCCTAGCATGCGGTAACCCTGCCTAGTCAGGGAGAATAATATATAACATTAATGCAGCAATACCAATTTAAATTTTAAGTTCTAACTCTTTCTTTAATATTTCATCTTAGGGGGTTTTGGTTTGCTTGATTTTTTTCACAATAGTTTTTAGACATGTCACTTTCAAATAATATCTCCTAAAAGCCAAATCCAGGGTATCCATATATCAGACTTATCAGTTACGATCAGTATCACTCTCATATTTCATAGTACTACTTATCTTGGAGGCTGTTAAACTTAAATGATGTCTCTAATCTTTGGGTTTACAAATGGACTATGGTTAAAAATAATAATAATTGGGAAAAGCTGTGGTTATGAATATGGAAAATGACGTAAATTATTCAATTATGACATCTGTGAACTATCGATATATATATATATTAAGCCAGTTTAATATTAATGATACTTTATATTAAATTTAGTTCATCGAACAAATGGCTGTGACACATTCGTTGTATCAAAATAAATGTAAAATAAATACATTGTTTAACTAATAGCTGTGATACATTCGTTGCATCAAAATAAATGTAAAAATAAATACATTGTTTAATGTTTTATATAATATTATATTTAATTTAATATTAATTATACCTTATATTAAATTTAGTTCATTGAACAAAAAGTTATGTAACATTAATCTCATCAAAATAAATATAGAGACAATTACATTCTTTAATATTATAATATATTGAACCTAACTATAAATTAGGCCTAATATATGTAATATTAATACCATATCGCGCAAAAAGCGGTATAACTAATAGAATAATCGATGAAACATCGAGAAAATTACAATTGCGTACAGCCATTACTTAACAAACCTCATACTGCAGACATTAATGCTAGTAAAAGGCAGCCATAAAATTTCAAAAGTCGGGAACCAAATTGTCTCAACAAAGAAAGTCGGGACCAAAAGTGCCATTAACCCTTAATAAAATTACTACCTTTGAAGTTTTCTTGCATATTTCTTACATTTGAGAAGTATAAATAAAATAATGGACTGAACACCGAGACAAAACAATTGTGTTGTACTGTCATTACTAATCAAACCTCAAACTACAGACATTGCTAGCAAAACACTACTCTAAAATATCAGATCCTTCTACGATGCATATTGAATTGGTAAAGCCAACTAGACAATTTTTCAGAACAAAGTTGTATAATTAGGACCATATATATATAATACTTTACCTGCAGCATTAGAAACTTCACATTAATGCTTGCGGCTTGCAATGGTCAATACTCAACATACAATACAGCAACTAACTTAAAAGTAGTGTTTCAGAAATTTCTTTCACTTGAATTTATAATAAAAGTAGATAAAGTTGCAAAATTCTTTCACTTGAACTAATCTGCTCAGAAAGTTGTTCATAAGTTTACCACTGACATGTCGTGACATTCAAAATTCGGAAGAATGATAATGCCAAATTAGATACATAGTTTTCCCCTGATGTGAAAACATGAAGAATTGATTCTGCACTTCTGCTTATCATTATCACTCACAAATTCAGTGCAGCACATGAGCTGTGGCTTTGCAGAATAATGTAGATTCGAACCCTGCACTTCTACATTATTCTCATCATCAACTGCTCGTCGTTGAGCTCACCACCTCTCCACCTCTATCTGCTTGCCTCAAAGCCTTAGTAAGTTCCCGTGCACTCTGACAATAAGGACAGGCAAAAACACAAGGCCAAGACAAGGGTATTAGAATTTACGAAAAGTGTTCCACAAATGAAAACAAACTAATCTGTACAAGAGAAAAAAACTTGGGAGAACATGCCCCATTCACTGTGGGGTTAAATTTACGTGTCTAGAAAAGGTTCGAAGGAATTCAATACTAAATCCGACCAACACAACTTTTTGCAATAACCAGAACATACAAGGACGTGACTCTTTAACTGTATAATATCAATATTTGTCTAACGTAGGATCTACAAGTTTCGTAGTGAAGGTCACTTTTTCAAAATTTCCATACTCAATAAACCATTGCCACATGATTTCAGATAGACATGGCAATTAAGATAATCTCAATATGCTTCTTTTTACAAATTTTGCTTATGACAAAACTTATCACGACATTAATCTGAAAAAAAACAAAAACTATGCTTAAGATAGAGGTAAAGACCTTATAAAATAAGGGATTGGAATGAGATGTAGTGATTTGAATGCTTTATGACTTTTATCTATCATCTATAGTCCACAACACAATAACATACCACGCTGAGTATGAGAATCCATAGCATCAAATTTACACCCAACTACAGACATGTTCCCAATTTCTTGGGCATTTTGTCATGATTTCTAAGGACATACACATATAATCAAACCAGAAACAAACGAAACATGAGCAAGGAGACGATGTATCAGAAATCAATCATACAATTTATTTTGAGGAAAATAATTCAGTCATGTCAAACTTGGACTCTGAAAGAGCATTGCAGCTCAACAAAAAATAGTATCACCACACCAGGATTAAGCTCAATCTGATTTTTCCTACAGGCTATAACTTTGGATCATTCAACCACACTGAACACGATCTA
Source organism: Trema orientale (assembly GCA_002914845.1). Classification (NCBI taxonomy): domain Eukaryota; kingdom Viridiplantae; phylum Streptophyta; class Magnoliopsida; order Rosales; family Cannabaceae; genus Trema; species Trema orientale. The sequence continues at coordinate 1,021,875 of JXTC01000004.1, forward strand.
TAGTAATTGACTACAGAAATTTAAACCATAAAAACATAACAAAGCCCCAGTATCTATTCCTGGCTGACATTCGACTAGCAGTAAACGTGCTGTTCAAACCAGCAGAAAACAACTAAAAACCATCCACGTTAACTGACATCGCCAATACCCAAGATGTCTCATAAGCCAGGGTTTGCCATAATGGAGCTTAACTCATTCTCAATTGGGAAGAAGCTGCTATGTTAACTGACATCGCCGATACCCAAGATGTCTCATAAGCCAGGGTTTGCCATAATAGAGCTTAACTCATTCTCAATTGGGAAGAAGCTGCTAAGTATTGCTTTGCCAACAGATTCAAACAAGAATAGTAATAAGCACACATAACTGCATAGTGATAAGTACGACACATAACCATAAATCCTAAGATTAATGAACATTCAACTATTTACTAAACACGAAATTGAATATCCTTAAAGTGTTTATCCACTCCCAAATGCAGAACAATTGAAGGCAACATCGGTAACAGTCGATAATTCGGGCTGACTTGTTTCAGTTCCGAATTCAAACACGAGCGAAGTCTCCATTGATTCAAACAACATTGATTAAAATAAACAAAGAGCTAGAATAAGGGGTGAGAACCGTTGATTGGACAGGAGGAGGATCAATATTGATGGAGCGTACGGACATTTTAGCGATCTCTGTAATGGCAGCCTCCCTAACCCCAGGTACATCACTGGTCAAGTCCTCGTAGGCAGCTTCAAACGCCTCTTGCCAGAACCTCGGTAATCTGATCCGACGGCTGTTAGTGTACACATCCCACATGTGCTTCACCACCTTCTCTCTCTCCTCCATTTCCTGAACCGAAAAATACCCAAAACCCAAATCAAATTCGAGATTCACCGTACAAACCCAAGATCCAACTCCAAAAACAAGAACCCATTTATAGTTTTGACAAATAAAAAATACCCATAATAAAAAAATAAAAAGAGAAAAATGGGAAAAGAGGGTTACTAACAAGAACGTCGAGATCGTCGTGGATGGGGGTATCGAAATCGTCGGAGATACGGTTGAGGTTGCCGGCGGACCACCGGAGAGTGACGGTTCCGGTGAACATGGACCAAAGTGCGAGCAATAAAATGGCACCCAATGCCCAGAATTTGTACCTTCCTTTACCAAATGCTTGACCCGAATCCGAGCTCTCTTTCTTCGTGGTGGTCGCTGTCGTTGTTGGAAGCCCATCTTCGTCCTTCATTTTCTAATTTTATTTATTTTAATTTTAAAAAAATGTGAGTATATGTGTGTGTATATATATATACAGATTAAGTTGAAGGTTCAGTGTCTGAGATGGACTCTGAGATTTGAAAGAGAAGAAAAAATGGAAAGTCGATCTGATATGAGAAAGAGTTTCTTGTGCTTGTTGGAATAGTTTCTGAATCAGAGAAGAGAAGGGGAGGGTTTAAAGTCCAATAATATATATTGTGGGGCCACTAAATGAATATTTAATTGTGTTTGGGTTGACCTTTGATTAGATTTATTGCTGATGGTCTCTTGGGGGAGAATTCTGGCCCTTGGATTTTAGTGGCTCAAAGCATTAATTAATTATCAATTTGACGTATGTCCCCTATCCACAGTTCCAAGCTACCGACGCTACACGTCGTCGTTTATGGTGTTCTGCAATAGCTTGCTTAATCTTTGTCGCTTGCTTAATCTTTGTCAATTATAACAAGAGTTGGAATATTGAGAATTTGACGTAAAATTTATGCTACTTTTGTGAAACACTAAAATTTATTAACCGCCAATAAATATGATTTGCTGACATTTCTTTCATAAATAAGAGGTTTTAGTTCTTCTTTTGTATGACTTACGAGTATGTATATCGGGTGATTATCAATTTTGACACTACATTCAATTTCAATGGCGAAATATGGGATAAATTATGACTCATATAGACTTTGATTCAAACTATGATTTTAGAAATCAGAATTCACTTTCGCATCCTCACTATACAGTAAAACATCATCGACAAGATTGACAAAACTACTTCTGATGACGACAAATTATATTTTTTGGCATCAGTTGCAACAGAAATTTATGGAGAAGGCTAGTGAAGAAATTTAGATTGACTATGGTTTAGAACCCAAAAATAAATAAATAAATAAATAAATAAAGATTTTGCCCCTTTGATTATGATATTTACGTAAACTTAGAGACATATGACATTAAGGGCTAATTTTTTATTTTTTATTTTTGGATAGTTCTATTATCACACCTTCATTTGCTCTCCACATACCTAGATTTTGTTAGTTTTTTTATTACCAAAAAATTTCTTGTTGAAATTCTTTTAAGGAAAAAAGTTTCACACGCTCTTTTAAAAAACACTACTCCTAAATAAAATTAAAAAAAAAAAAAAAGATCATGAGAAAACATTTAATTAAAACAAAAATGGAAACAAAATTTTGAACAAAAAATTCAACAAATAAATAAAGATAACATATCTGCCTCTTTCTTTTATCTTCGGCCTCTGTCATCTTACCAAAAAACGTAATCTCAAATTAAATATTCCATAGTTCATCTGGTAGAGGTTTTCTTCTATAATGTTGTCCTTCTTTTCATTTCTTTTCTAGAAATAGTCATATTTGTTTCGAACTATAGTTATTTTTCTCTTCACCTATATGTTGGACTTTTTATTCAATTGACAAGTTTTGGTCACTCTATAATTTTTAAGGTTTTTTTTTTTCTTTTAAATCTCAAGTTTTAGTTAAATGAAACTCTTGTGTATTGAAAAAATAAAATTACAGAACATATAAAAATCAATATAAAGATAAGCTTTGCATTCCATAAGCTGCAACTTTATCGAATTAGAAAATATATATATATATATACAAAAGGAGGGTTGGAAAGATACACATGGAAGAAATAATTTTTAATAGGATAAAGAAGAATTATTAGGTTAATGTTTCTTAGATTAAAAAGGGGTAAGAAGCATGAAAGAAGAATAAAGAAAAAAGAATGCATATGGTTAGAAGATGGAAGACAAGAGAGAGGTGGGAATTAATAGGAGAGTGGATGAGAAAAGAAAAGAAAAAATTAAATTGAGGGGTGATATATGAATAATCAAAGGTATTATTAGCAATAATTAAAGAGAAATTTAGATGAATCACTAATATTTTAAATTTGATTAAGTAAATATCCACTTTTTAAATTTTATAGCTAAATGTTCAGGCAGATATATTTTTATACTTGGTAGATATGTTTATCTACTAATTTCAGTTAATGTGTTGAAATGTATTGGGTATGTAAAATTTTACACTTGGTATATAAACATATAAACCGGACATTTTACTATAACATTTGATAAAGGAATATTTACTTAAATCGGGGCCAAAATTTGGTCATATTTCTATAAGACCCATAATTAAATTTCAAATTTGGATGAGAGGATGGTTTTAGAAAGAGTGTGGATAGAGCAGATAAAAGGGTGATAATAGAACAACTTTTTTTTTTTTAATGGAACTTATGAAACGACAGTTTATCACTATGAGGCCATTAGTTGACCCATTAGGGAAAAAAAATCCTGTATATTTAGGTCTGTATACACTTAGGTCCCATTTGGTGCAGAGGAATGGGATTGAGATTAGGATAAATAGTCCTAATCATATGTTGGTGAAAATTTTATACTGCACTAATAGTCACCTAACTCAAAATAATCCCATATATTATGGGATAAACAATCCCACCCAACATAGTGGGATTACCCAGGATTATTTTTTCCAAATCGCCCTCCCTCTTCTCTTCTCCCGACAGTTCATATCACCCTTTCCTCTTGGTCGGACACTCTCTTTTCTTACACCGTCATGGTCGTGTCACTGCTGCCTCCTCCCATCTTGTGCCGCCGTCGCCAGACTTTTCTAATTTTGGTGCTCGTGCTAAACTATGGAGCACTGAGAATAATGGGCTTTGACGAAGATGAAGATTAGGCTTTGAGAATAAGATCCACCCTTCTTGTTGAAGGAGTCAAAGCATGTGGTGAAGACTGATGCATGGGAGATGTGAGTGGTTTAGAGCTTTCGTGGCAATTTTTTTTTTCAGAACTTTGGCAGCCGATTTGTGTTGGGTTCATCATCATGGAGCCAAAGGCCCTTTCCATCCCCTATCATATTTAATCATCTTTATCTACAAAGATATATATATATATATACACACACATGTATACATGTACGCTCCATTTCTTAGCTTAGATCCATAGGGAAAATTGTTGATTCATGCTTTGTATTATCAATCCTTCTCTCATATTTTCAAGCTAACAAATATATGATTATGAACTAATGATCTACTTGAGTGTGTAGCAAGTTAAATTGAAATGATCACAAGACATTCAAGATGGATTATGGAAAAGAGTTTGAAGACAAAGATCAAGATAACAAGACCTAGACGAGCAAAGGTTATATACTTAGTTCTTGTACTTGAATATTTGTCTACATATTGTATGGTCTTAATGGTTCAAATTTTTCATAAAATTAGAAATTTTCAAAGCCAAACTGTCAAATCTGTTTATCTCAAATTAAAATATGAAATTTATTTTACATAAGTTTTTAAATTAATTTATGAACTTCTATACTTCTTATATAACATATTAAATCAATTTATAAAGTCATATTTTGATAATAATTGAAAAAGACTTGAAATAAAATCCAAAAACAGCTCTCGGATAGAATCAGCCGACCGGCCCCCAGAATCAATCTACTGATTCTCCTGTTTTCTTTTAACTGCTTTTTGAAGTTGACCGTTACAACGCACTTTCCACGGCTAGTATTTTTGATCGACCAAAAGTGGTTTTTCGATCTGCCGAAAATAACAGATTGTCTGTCAAACGGTCTAAATCTGCTCGTTTTCATTCTAGTCTATATATAGAAGCTTTTCTAACACTTGAAATAACTTTCGAACATTCCTACATTGCTTTAAACATACTTTCAAGTTGTTCAAATCATCTTTTGTGAATCAAACTTTCAAATCCACTTTTTCATAAAAATCAATTGAGCCAAACTAGATCATATCTTTTGTTCCCATTTATTCTCTCTAAGCCTACCTTGTGTCAATCTTTTTATTAGAGAGATTCTATTTGAATGTTGCAACAAAAACAAAAACTCAAATTCTATTTGTGAGTTGAGGTTGACATTGGATTCATAAACAACCAGATTTAGATGTTTGGCACCAGAGTCTAAACAATCCGACTTAGGCGTGATAGAGTCAGATTCAATCTTATTGTAAAGGCGAGAGTGTACCTAAGGAGAAAGCATTCATCGTATAAAAGGAATGGTCAAGCCCATTCTCTTGATCCGATAATGGAAAGCTCGAAGCGGGTTGCCAAGAGACAGGGACGTAGACAAACTATAGTGTTTATTGAACCTCATAAAAATTGTGTTTGCATTTCTCTATCTCTATCTTTTTAATTTATTTATCTTAAGCTTGTGCATGCAATGTAGCTATCTTTACTTGTTATTACTTTTACCTGTTAAATTTACTTATTTGTCAATAAAAGTTTGCAAAAGTTTTTCAAACCCAATTCACCCCTCCTCTTGGGTTAGCTAATCTTGGGCTAACAAAAATTACTTTAGTTTGAAGATGAAATGGATCTTGTTTCATTTGATTGCAGGAGAAATAAAACTAGACTAAATATACAAAGATGAATTGGCAGAGAGGAGAATGAAGATCAGAGACGTGTACCAGATTGTAGCTAGCTCGGTATTTTACTAGAGTTTTAATTTCTAATATTTTTTTTTAATTTAGTCCAATTTAATCAAGTGCCAAACACAGTATTGAATCTAGTATAATCCTATTTAGTCCAATCCAGTCTAATCTGAGTCACTTAATCTAACCAATCACGTGTCCTAAACAAGCCCTTAATATCTTACAGAATTGAAGAAATAATCCAAAGAATCAACCCAGTACCAACCCCTAAGTGCCATATCTTCAACCCACATATTCAATTTCAACCCAAACCAAATAGTTTTTGGTTTGATTAAAGTATATTCATTTTAGTTTCTTCCACACCGAAACCACAAAAAAAAAAAAAAACTTTTGAAAAATGTGACATTTTGTCTAATGCCGAAAAAATGCTCAAAATAATCTTAAATTTGTCCAAAAAGAACATCTCTTAAATAGTCTATAAAAGGACCCAAATTCCTATTGAAATATGTATTAGTTTTTCAAGTATTTATAAGAAATATCATTTTTCACGTTAATTTAAAAAAAGGCGCGTCTACAGTAGGGGCGCCTCTACGTAGGGCCCTGTCTATTCACCGTTGGATGGGAATCTGTATATAAATAGATTCTCCACAGATTCCCGTTATTCCCCACAGATTCCCATCCAACGATAATTAAGGCATGACCCTACGTAGGGACGCCCCTATCGTAGCCATCCCCTTTAAAAAATATCCGTTTTGTTATTTTATATTACTAAATGATTGTTTTTAGTGGATCAATTTTATGTAAAATATATCAATTTTTTTATTAGTATATCAATTGTAAATAAAATATATCAATTTTAATAGTGTGATATTGATATATTTCTTATAAAACTAATTTATTTCAGTATTTTTTGATAATTTTGGCCAAATTTCATTAGTATTTGTAAAATGGTCATTTTTGAAATAACGACCCAAAATTGGGCCATTTGGCTAAGTTTTACTTAATCTGTTGTCATGAATCAATTACCTGACTTAGGGTCAAGTTGTATTTAATTTATGGTCTATTTGATCAATTCATTTGATTAATTTAACTTAGTGCTTTTTTTTTTTTTCAGTTGAGAACGTGATTTATTTGTCATTAAGTATGCAGAGTTCCTTATTTCTAACTACAAAATCGCCCTTAAACTCAAAAACCATTTTAAATAGTCATTTTAAGGCATGAAAATGCCTAAAATGGAGCTTGTGTGAATGAGAAATTGAAACCCAAAGTGAGAAGGTTCTAGAATTGGATTTGTAACGTACTGGAGTTATAAAAATTTATTTTGGACAATTATTTAGCCTCATAAAGCTGAGGTAACAGACAAAAATATTTTTAGCTGTTATATTGTAACTGCCAAACATTTTTCAGCCATATTAATGGGCTGTTACTGTTATGTTGTAACAGACAAATGTTTTTCAGCCATATTAATAGGATGTTAATTGCTTGGTTCCCCCATGAATACTATAAAAGGAGACCTTCTCCTTCATTTTTACATATACCAAAATATTTCTTAGCTTATTCCTCTCTTCCACATTTCTCTGTGGCGGTTAAGAAATAGTTAGTTAGTAGTTAGAGAATTTGAGTTCTTTCTTTTCGGTGTGGTCGAACTCTCTTGAGTTCTGGTGATGGAGTTTGAGCATTACTCAATTCATTGTGAATAGCAAGTTGGTGCGACGTTGCTAATCGTGAACCGTTTTATCCTGGGAAACACACTATTAACATTCCTCTAAGAGTGAGGAGGCGTAACTGTTTTAAAGAAATTATGTGAAACACAAGACTCGGTTTAGTTTCCTTAAACTCCTTTGTTATTTTGGTCATTACTATCGTGTTTGTTATTATAGTAAATTAATTGTGATTTATTTTGTTACGTTATTTGATTTATTTTTTATAATAATTATTGTTATCCTAGTAGTTAAATAATCGTGATTTATTACATCATATGTTATAACTATAATATTATCGTATTTTTTATTTCTAGATTTAAATAATTTTTCTAACAAGTTTAACTTATCAATACATTATGAGTAACAGAGTCTATGGCATTCTTGCTAGTTAAGTAGTTAATTTATTAGCATTATATTATGCCACACAATTAATTATGTATACAAGTATATAATTATCCATGGTACACTATACAAACTTTGTCATGAGAGTGAGTTTCTTATGTTAGTCCCTACAAACTACTCTAACAACATTGGCATTAGAGAATGTGCAGCGGAGTACATATAGATTGAAAGATAAATGAAGACAGAAAAAAGTATCTAATATCTATTAACTACAAGTCCGAAAGAAAACAGTACAAAGCTAATAAAATAACTTAAAAAAAAAAAAAAAGAAAATTCTTACCAAGCTCCGGAAATAGCTGTCTGTATTTACATTACACCCTTTTTAGTTCCCTTCTAAAAAAATATAGCAGCAAAAAATGACTAATTAAAATGCTCTAACGACGTCGTTGCTTAGGTAAGTCAGCAGGAGGCAAAAAGCTTTCCGTGGTCAAACCCCACACGTTGAAATTGACCTCATCGAGTTTCCAAGTCTCTTCCATCTCCCTCTTGTGATTGGCTGATTGCTCACCATACCTAATCACCGTGACACGTGTCTTTCCGCTATGAGCAATGTTGACTCCGTCAACGTACTTGTAATCCCCCATCACCGACTCCGTACTCGTCTCCCAGAAAACGTCGTCGTCTCCTTTGTTCGTCATCCTCAGCAGCCTCGAGTCCTCAAACTGTATCAGTAGGCCCGAACGCTGACTAAAATACCCCCATATCGTGTGGTGAATGATCTCATAGTTTCGGCCACTCTGGGCCTCGCGAATCGCTGGGCTCGTTTCGAGCTTTAGTATGAAGCAGTCTTCGTCGTCGATTATTTTCTCACCAATACACATGGCGTCTAAAAATAAGTTGGCTGTTGCTCTTGGATCCAAACCCTGTGAAAAAAAAAAAAAAAAAAAAATTAGTGTAAGATAAATATGCCTAAGGTGTAGATTTAGTGATGATTATAACAACCATGATTTGAATTTAAATTTAGTACAAAATTCATGTGGACATGCAGGCATTAGACACAGAAATTTGAACAATAATTATGGATCAAAATGTAATATGTCGTAACTATAATTGTAACACAAGTCATCTGGTGGCCAAGATTTGATATGTTATATAACTAGGTGACATGACATTATTCAAAATAAATAAATAAATTAATTAATGGTGATAATTATTGAAGCACCTGAAGAAAACGGCGCAAGGGGCGCGGAGGTCCTCTGGAGATAGGTGTTTGTTGGTTTGAAGAGTGCCGCCAAGAAAGCTTGCCATTGCTTCCACATATAACTTTGCAACCGGACACAACAATCTCTATACACCACAAATCTGGATTCTTTTGCCAAAGCACGAACCCGCCGAGCTCCTCCGTGCACTTCTTAACGTCTACTACGCTGTCATCGCTTTGGTGGAACTCCGACGCACTAATCTTTAACGCGCCGGTCACGCACATGCTCTGCACCGAGTTCAACGCAGGTTGGCCTCCCGTCGCCGCCACATATTGTTGCACTATGTATTTGGCCGTGGAAGCTTGCTACAAAACAAAAGGAAAAAAAAAAAAAGAAAAGAAAAAAGAAAGTTATTAGTATTTTGCGTTAGATTTCATCATTATTATTATTATTTTTTTTTTAGTGGGCAATGTTGGTTTCAGTTTCATTCCTCGTAATAGAAACGATGTAGCCCATACTCTGTTCGTTTGGTTTTAATTCCTCTATTGATTGCGTTTGGTTCAATACCAGACTGCATTTCAGATTTTGTAATTGAGGAGGTATTATCCTACTTGCCTTAAATAAGAAGTCCTATTTTGCTTTTCCCAAAAAAAAAAAAAAAAAATGTCCTAGTTTGATTTTGAAAAAAAATTCCATCACATTTTTCTTTCTACATTAATCTTGTTTCATGTGACATTTTTCTGTACACTAATGGTTTTTGTCAAATTATGCCATATTTGTATCAGTGTTTTGGTGCCATACTACAATAAGTAATTATATTGATACAATAACAAATTTCTGAGCTGTTAGATTTTACTCATATTTTTTATACTTTTTTGAATTTTTTTGCCTAACTTAGTCACATATATATTTGCCACTATAATAAGAAGTGTTCTTTCCCTAAAAAAAAAAAAAAAAAAAAATAAGTGTTCCTACCGCATACAATTATTTGTAAACTCATGTATAACAAATAGTGAATGAGAAAGAGATGCTTGTTCTTACAATGGAACAGTCTTTGACTGGGCGGTGAACAGAATGGCCTAATTGGACCTGAAGAGGGATAACTGGAGATCCAACGAGGTAGAGAAGGAAACGTAGCTCGTTAAGGCGCCCGGCGATGATGGGTGCAGACCACTTATCGGAAGTCTGAGCCTTCATCCACGTTAGCATGTTTTGAAACCTTACCGTGGCATTGTTCCCCATGCTCTTGAACATTTCTTCTGGTATGGGAACCTCAAGAACCGTCTCAAGCCCATCGTCCCTGTCAATGTTTGGACATAGCTTCCTCATGTGTACGTGTAATTATGAATCCCTTAGAAAATGGACAAGAAAAGAGAATAAAGAGAGGTTGAAGGAAGTTGATTAATTTGGGAAAGAGAGAGAAGAGGGGCCTTAGGTCAAAGGCTAAGACACTTTCTTAATCCTCAAGCCTCTACATGACGAGGGAAAAGGAGAGCAATGTAGGGGAGGAGGAGGAGAATAAAGGAGTGGAAATGGGCGTGAATTTCCCTAAGGCTCTCCTTGCTTCTAGGTGTTGTGTGGGCACGATTCAAAAGCTGGATTTCATTGCTTTACTTTCTGTTTTATAACGATAAGGGCCCAGATACATCTTTTTGCCTTTATCTAGGCAAGGCTTTCTTACGATGAAGCCCAAAATTGATTGGCTCTAACTTGAATTAGGGGGAAAGAAATATTAAATACACTTTTTTTTCATACTCTTTTTCTTTTTTATACTCTCAGTATCATATTCTAACACATAGATTCTATTATTCAGTTTAATATTTTAATAATGCAATAAACTATAGTAGAATTCACGTATCAAGCAATGAAACTGAGAGACTGCAAAAGAAGATGTAAAAGAGAGTGCAGCTAGTATTCCTATTAAGGGAACTTATATAAAGTAAAAGCATGCATGAGAAAAAAAAAATTTGTCAGATACAAAAAATTCTTATGTTTTATAAATAAAGAGATTATTGTGGATATTACTTAAATACTACTGGGCTTATTATATGAGAGGTTCTTATACTAAGGTTATTTCTATAATATTGTATAAATCCAAACCTTAACTACTCTTATTATAGAGAGCTAGTAATAATAATAAGATGAACTTCTCCATTTTTTCTCTTTACATCTCTATATCTCTTTCTATTATGTTATTATGTATTGTCATTATTATTATTAAGACTACTACAACAATCTCACTATCGCTATTATCAGCACGAGTTATTACTTGATTAATTTAAAGAAATATTATGAGATATGTATCTCAAAATTTGGATTTTATAAGACCCTAAATTATATTTGATAAATTCTTCTGATATTTAGAAATATTTCCGGGTCACAATTAATATATATATATACATATTTAAAATCGTTTATTTTGATTAATTATAGTTTAATCATGCATCGCTGATCATGGCTTGATTTCTATATGCGGTATATGTTTTTTTTTTTTTTTAATGTACAAGCTATAATGTATGTTCTTTTAATTTTATGTAGATACTATAAAAAGTTTTTCTTCTCCTTTAACTTCCGTAAATTGTTATGCCTACATAATATTTTTTTTTAGTTATTAAGGTTATGATTGAAAAACAGGTAAATCACACACACACACATACATCGTATTTGTGAATTATCGAGATTTAGGGGCTGTAATATGCAATTTGTTTACATTTCATTGGTGCCGAATACAATATGTGCATGATTATTATAAGATGCCCATAGAGTGATAACGGAGTTGTTTTATGCGTTTGTGCTCGTCGGTTTTTCCTTTTTGTTACCAACCGAGGGTAAATTTACTGATTGAGTTTATGTGTAATTATCAAAAGTTAATATTAATCTTGTCTCATATATACATATGAACATATATCTAGAATTATTCCCAGAGTACTTGTTACCGAATTCTCTATTTCATTTAAAATTATATTGACTATGATTCATGTGCTCTTTGTTTTATTTTAGTAGATAAATTTTGAGCAATTTCGTTGACTATATTCAAATAATAATTTGTGAAATAATTGTTATACATATTTTCCAATTTTATGTTATGACTTTTAACATTTATATGTTTCATAATATATATATTTTTTTATTTGAAATACAGTAGAATATTTGTTTTGGATATATTTCTAGATCGTCAATTAATTATCAACTTTATGAGAATATGTTCTTGTCAATGAGTCTTATTACAAGAACATATTTCATATAGTCCTTGTTCAATATACGTTCTCATACACTAAGACTTTTTGTATATGGTCAATTTATCTTATTAGTTATGAATAGTCTTATTTGATTTAATTAGAGAGAATATGTCATAACTTTAATAAACAACTTTATTAAAATATTTTTCTAATAAAGAAATCATAGAATCTTTTGACATTTACTATTGTATAATAATCAAAATATTACCACAAATATTATGCATGAAATATGGATTATATTTGTACTCCCAACATATCTAACATATTTAAATGCACCGTTGTAATTAGCAAAAAGATTAGAATGGACATTCCAAATTCAAAAATAAAAATACTAGAGGTACCCTAACACTTTAATGGTCCCTATCTTTATAAAACAAGAACGTTTGAAATTTTCGTTTCCCAATATTCAGTCATTAGTTTCTATACATTAGACACTCATCTTTAATTCAATTTTCTTTTATGTTACTTCATGTAAAAATTGATTTTTTTAAGGGTATTTGAGTAATTTTAAGACCAATGACATTTTGATAAATACCCATTTTCAAATTATTTCAATAAAAAAGATCTGAAATTTAATAATATGGTGCTACAGTTACCAGGTTTTGCTTATAAGCCCTTCCATTTCATGTTCTTTTTCATGAAAGGGCTCGAGAGAGAGGAGAAAGAGCCAAATCTATCGACGCCCGCCGCTACTGTCGGACAAACGCGCCACCCCGTGCGGAAGAGGAGACCAGTCTTGCCGTGTTTTGATCTACGGTGGCCGAGATCGGAGACTTCGAAATTACCGCCTCCGGCGCGGTTTCCCGGCGAAAGCTCTGCCGTCTGACGTTGTACAGACACATTGCCAGCACATGGAGACTCCTCTCACCATTGCCGATCTCCTCCAAGTGGTTTCACGGCTTAACTCACCTCTGGTAAGATTTTCACTATTTTTACCCTTTTTGCTAAGTTTGTAAAAAGTGATATTTTCATAGTTATTTAGGTTAAGTAATTATTTTACCCGAGATGAATATATGGGGTGAAAGAGGATTAAAAACTATGAATAGTTACAGTTGGTTGAAGTAGAAACGGTATCCGGAAGTACAATAATTTTCAATTAGAAAAGAAGATATTTTTCTAAAGATTTGCCAAAAGTGGTATTTAAGTAATTTTCGGATTTTTGTACTTAATTAATGCTCGGGACCTCGAAACTGAATTCTGACTTCGAATTTGGAGTCAATGAGATCGATAAACGAATTTTGATATAAAATATCATTATGTTTTGAAGTGGAACGAAAATTGGAATTTCGTGACTCGTAAATTGTACCATTTTGTGTGCCATGGGCCAGTCCCACACCGGGACCTATTTTTGACAAATTATATATCTAACCTAGCATATTTAGGTACTCTAAATTCAGTGTAACCTCCATTTCTCTATCTAAGACTCTGGTAGAAAAGTTACTTTTTCAAGTGAGCTTACCGAAATCCTGAAACAACCGTTCGAGCACTCAAGTGACCAACAGGAGTTTTCTTTGAGCGTCATTAGCTTGGTATAGCTACCATATTTGAGGTAGGAATTCAATTACCTAGTTTTATATTTGTTTTTGGATTTATAATTACATTATAATTGAATTATGAAAAATTGTGGTTCACGCGATAGTTTAATAAAGTTATGGAAACATATTAGAATATCCTGGAATTAAACTTTGGATTTCATATACATATTTTATTTAAATTGTGATTATAGGGTAATACAGCGGAGAGCTACCCATATTACAGTAAATCTCAGAATAATATCAAGTTGAATTTTAAAGCATAATTTGATTCTTGAATGTATGGTTATTGTGAACGGTTACATGTTGTATACACCATAGGATCACACACTTGAGTTCCATTATTGCATCATAGTAGTTTAGATCACTGGCGAGTTTCTACAGTGCTAGGTGAAAGACTTAGACCTCTGTGCAGGTTTTTAGCTGGTACACCTACGAGTAGTGTCAGGATGCTGGATACCTTTGATACAGAGGTATTACAGGGCTATGATGGGAGAATGAGAGCTCACTCATATACTTAGTTGATTTATGATATATAAAATTATGTGGATTTAGTTTTAGTTTTGAATATTAGATTATTCGGGATATCAATTATTTTATAAACTTGGTTTATAAATGGATTTTAGAAAATATATTAACAATGCAGGTTTGGTAAAATTGCATCAATTCAAAAAAATTAATTGAATTACTACTGAGCATGTGAATGCTCACCCCCCTACTTCTTCCACTTTCGGGTGTTTGACTATTTGAGGTAGTCGTATTGATGGATAGATAATCTGTGCAGTATGTATATGCAGTTCTACTCTTAGTCTCTAATGGGTGTTCATATTTTGTTTACTTCCTTTCTTTATTCAATTATTTAGTCAAATTTAGAGTATTTACTACGTGGATGTATGAAGATGGTTTTTTTATTAATTTGAAAACTTAGATCTATAAAGAATTTAGTGTAAATTATTTTAGACACTAGACTAAAGTTTTCAGTTGAATTTAATCTATGGTTTCTCAACAATTATTCAAATGAGATGATTAGAAATTTTTTTGAACTTTATCGGGTACTTTTCTTAAGTAATTAAAAAACTAATAAGAGTTTGAAATATTATGGAATTCGTAATGATTTGAGGACCGAAACGAAATGATCTAGTACTCGATTCCTCTTGAATTTTATAAAATTAATATTTTATTTTATTTTAACTTAAAATTACTAAAAGTCACGGTTTTAGATTTCCGATCGTGACGCTTCATATCACGTTGAGTAGTTTTAATTGATTTGCTAATCTAATTTGTATTTTTTTCGGCATTATTCTTTTTTATTATGTATTTTCCCTTCTAGGTTTGTCTTTTTTTAGGGAGCTGTTACTTGCTTTTTCTTTGGCTTTTGCCTTGATGAATTTCATCCTTAGGGGGAAAAAAAATCGAGAAGAAAGTGTCTTAGAGAGAAAAAGTGGACTACAAGAGAACACGGGAAAAGGAATTATATGTGATGAATACATGATGGAAGGATGATATTTAAAAAATGTTGGGTAATGTGAAAATTGAAGGATAAGTCTGAGGGTCTCTTTGAGACCTGACTCTTGGGATGAACATGCAAATGGAAGAAAGATTAGAAAGAGAGGGTCGTAATGGGGTATTTTTGTGAGGGAAGGGAAGTGGGGGACATGGGGTGCGCGCTGGGGAAGGTTACTTTCTTTTATTTATTCATTTATTTGATTTTTGAGTTGTACTTTTTAGTCATTATATTTGTAAATGAGGTGTTTTTATATCGAAAGTAGGGTACAAATATAACTCCCTTATAAATAAAGGGATTATTACTTAAACATTATTAGACCTATTATGTAAGGGTTTCTATATATACTAAAGTTATACTGTAGTATTATATAAATCCAAATCCTAGCTATTCTTATAAATAGAGAGTTATGGTGATAATAGTAAAGACAAACTTTCACTTTTCCTCTCTATATCTCTGCGTCTCTTTTTTTCACTCTCTCTATTATATTGTTATGTATTACCATTGTCTCTTTCTTTTACTCTCTCTATTATATTGTTATGTGTTACCATTATTATAATTACTACGACTACTATAAAGATCTCACAATCGCTATCTAAATAATTACGCTAATAAACTGATCATTTATGACATTATGTATATATTTTAGTTTTTTAAACTTGCTACCTCAATCATATTCTGAATTAGTATGTGTATATATATATATTCTTTCTTGATGGGTAAAACATTAATTTGTCATTAATGTTCTTTTCCTTGCGAGGGATTTTGAAATCAATGTTAACACGTTGCATGAGCACAAATGTTAAGAGTCCATATATGTGTATAGTAATACATATAAACAGAAAATAATTTAATAATTATATGATACTCCATTATTAACTAAGGTCTCTAAATTCCCCACAAACCAAATTTAAGAAACAATCTATATATATATATTAAGCCTGAAGCTCAAAACTCTGATAGCTTCTTTGATCACTATTTTATTTTAAAATTTTTAAAAAAATCCTAATTTTTTCATGATATGATTGGTCCAATCATTATTTTTCTTTGCTATGATTGGTTGTAATATATACATATATTATATAATATTGTATTTAAATTAATATTAATGATATCTTATAATAAATTTAGTTCATCGAATCGAACAAATGATTGTGCTACATTCGTCTCATTAAAATAAATATAGAGAGAGATAAAAACATAATTTAATGTTTTATAAAATATTATATTTAATTTAATATTAATGATTACTTATATTAAATTTAGTCCATCGAACGTCAAAAAGTTGTGTTACATTCGTCTTATCAAAATAAATAAAGAGATAAATATATTTTTTGATGTTGAAATACATTGAACCTAACTATATTTTTTATCATTATTCTATTTTTAAAATTTATAGAAAAATCTTAATTTTTTCATGATATGATTGGTTCTATCATTATTTTTCTTTGCTATGATTGGTTGTAATATATACATATATTATATAATATTGTATTTAATTTAATATTAATGATAGCTAATAATAAATTTAATTCATCGAACAAATGGTTGTGCTACATTCGTCTCATCAAAATAAATATAGAGATAAATATATTTTTTAATGTTGAAATACATTGAACTTAACTATACATTAGGCTTAATATATGCAATATTAATACAACTCGCGCAAAGCGCGGTATAACGGCTAGTTATTACTATAGCTAGACCTAGACCGCATATTGTTCTCCTGATCATCAAATACGTGCACGAGTTTCTGAGAATAAGACTAACATCAAAGCTGATACAAATCGATCGACACCTAACTGGAGCAACCATATAACCAATAATTATTTCTCCACTCCCTAATCACACACTACAACCATTAGTGTCACTTCGTTGAATTTCAACTTCTGAGTTGCCGGGCTTGCTAACGTTTCTGGTGAAAAGCGTTTCGATCTCTTCCAAGGATCTCCCTTTAGTCTCTGGCAAAAAGAAATAGAAGAAAATCCAAGGAAAGACAGCTATTCCAGCAAACACAAACAAAGTCCCTCCTATGGTGATAGCCTCATAGATTGATATGAAAGTCATCGAAACCGTGGCATTCATGATCCTACTCACCGCTCCACCAATACTGGTCCCTTGGGCCCTCAACCTCAAAGGAAAAATCTCAGAGCTATAAACCCACGTGACTGGCCCAATCCCAATGGCGAAAACACCACATATAGATAAACGAAAACAATGCTTAGACTAAGGGCGTACAAAAGCTTCTCCTTAGAGTGTTCCGCCATGGTCAAGCAAAACCCTAATCCGGTCAACGCAAAGATCATACCCGCCACGCTGGTCAACAAAAGAGGCCTACGCCCAACTTTGTCAAGCAAGAAAGTTGCCACTAAAGTGAAAGCGGTTTTACATAGTCCCATTCCGACCGTGGCGAGTAATAAGAGCCTGTCTTTACCGTTGACCCCGGCTTTGGTGAACAACCTCGGGCTGTACAAAACGACAGCTTCGATTCCTGTCGTATGGTCGAAGAAATGTAGTCCGACCGAGGCAATCAAGATCCAACGGACAGCAGGCGACGGCTTCAGAGGAAGCTCTCTCCACACCCCTTCGCCGCGGCTAGTACCGGCTGGGACTTTAACGACGCCGTTTTCTTCTTCGCAGTTTTCGTCGATCCCGGCGGCGCGTTTGATGTCACGTAAACGAAGCTCGGTTTCCTCTTTTGAATCACAAACTAGGGCCAACACTTTCTTGGCGTCTCCTAAGCGACCTTGCATGACTAACCACCTTGGAGACTCAGGCATTTTCAGAATCCCTAATGCCAAGGCGACCGAAGGAACAGCCGAAGCTCCCAATATCATTCGCCAGCCGAGTTTCAACGTTAACTTTCCGAAGACAAAGTTGGACACGTAGCCGAACAAGAGTCAGAGGTTGATGCAGACTTCGGGGAGGGAGGTGAAGAAGCCTCGGGACGAGGGAGACGAGATTTCCGCCGAGTAAACCGGCGCGATCATTAAAGCAAATCCGACGGCTACGCCGGCCGTACACCTCCCGGCCGTTAGGACGCCGTATGATGGGCCGTAGGCCATTATGATCGCGGCGAGCAAGAAGATGAGGGAGGCTAGGATGATGGTGTAGCGGTGGCCGATGTAATCTGAGATTCTTCCGGCGGCGGTGGATCCGATTAGGGCGCATAGGTTTAGTATTCCGGCGAGAATTTCGACTTGGACTTCGGTGATTTTCAGGTTTTCTTTTATGAATATCAGGGCTCCACTGATAACTCCGGTAGACATAGAGAATATTGATTCAAAGTTATTCTTGTGAGTTGTTATAAAGTGTATATATATATGTGTATATATATGATTCATGAATGTATCTGCTTCACATAAACATAGACGATAATTGAGAGATTATACTACAAAAATGCTAATTAAAGGCATTATATATGGTGAACGTTGCCCTTTTAAAAAAAAATATTCTGGTTAAAATTTATAACCAATCTCAGTCATTACTGATAATTAGCAAAAAGAAATATAAACCGAAATGAAATGAAATGAGAGGGAAATTGAATGGGTTTAAACTTAAAAAAAATAAAAAATTGAATTATTCTTTTAAAATTTAAGTAACTATGTAAATAATTCCCAAGTGTACTCCCCAAATAAACAAATAGATACATGAATTGAATGGAAGAGAAAGTGAATTGCTATCCTAATTTTTATTTGGTCCATTGTGGATTAGTAAACATAGACTAAAGCTATAAAACCCTAATGAAAAAGGACTTAGGCAAGAGTAATTTGGAGTAAAATAACTTTTTGAGAGTGTTTTGAAAAATAATTTTGCTAGAATTGTATGAGAAATATTATAAATTTATGGTCTTTCTACGTACTCGTTACTAATTAATATGGTGATATCACTAAAATTATGACACTCCTAAAAATGCTATTTTTAAAAACTTTCCTAAAATTATTTTTGTCCAAAATACTTCTTGCCAAGTCTATTTCCCCTAAACCAAAAGTTTTAAAACAATATGCAGCTGTATAAATAAACACAATTTTTTGGAAGGATGTGTATATACGTACACACAAACCTAAACAGGGAATTTCGAGCAAAAACCGAAAAAAAAAAAAAAAAAAAAACTCCTGAACAGGGAATGTACAAAACATTAGTTAATTTCACATATCATATATATATATATATACTATCCGTATATATATAGAATGAAACATATTAATACTGAAGTAGAACTTACTATAGCCAAATATAATGGAAATAACAGAAGCGACTACGACACAGCCACTTGCATAGGAATTGATCCGTTTCGGGCTTTTCGCTCTGCTACTCTCGTCCATTAGATCAATATATGTGATTACTGTTTTAATATCCTTCCCAGTAAATGTAAATGGAAATTCAAAGCTAGATAGCTAGCTCCAAACTCCGTACAGTATATCAGAGCAAAAAAACTCCGTACAGTATACAGCTCTTGTGGCACCCAATTTGTATCCGGTTTGAGGGGCGAGGGCGAGGGGTATATAATTTTCTCTAGCAATTGCGTATGTATATATGTATATATTTATAAGTCATATTTTAAGTGACACTTCTATGTTGTTAAAAGTGAAATAGTAGTGCTATGACGACATAATTAATTAAGAAACTTATTTAGATGGTTGTTATATATAGAAGCCAAATAATATTTGTCGTACTTGAAACCCATAAAATAATGCTCTAGAAACTGTCCATAGAGACTTGCGACACATTATTTATTTGTTTAATTTCGAGAAGAACCAAAATAAATATACCACAGGGCACAGATGGAATCTTAATTTAGCTTTGAACACAACCAAATAATTATTTTTCCCCGTACACTTGTCGTGACATATTTGGAATCATCAATAATCACCCCTTCGTTAGACTATAGATGGGAATATTTTTTTGTAATCTCGCCACGTAGTATAGTTTCAAGTACTTAATTTTGTTTACAATATTCAGCTTAAAGCTTGACGTGAAAGGAGATGTCATGGTTATTTCAATTTTTTTATTAGGAATAACTCTTAAGTAAATGAAAAGAGCTAAGTAATACCGATTAGTCGACGGTGATATATATTCAGTTTCTCATTGACCGCTTGAAAATTACATAGATCAAAATTCTTTCACTGGGAAAGCAGTTTCCATGCGATCATAAACCAAGTCTTCGTTTTAAGCAAAAAATCAAAAGAATAAACCAAATCTTCATTTGTGGACACGAAAGAAAACAAAAGAGCTAGCGTCAGCTTCAAAACCAGTTGCCAGTGAGAGTACGCCACGTCTCACCTTTACTTTTAAAAGGACAGTCAGAATTTTTTTTTCAGCCAGTTAAAGATGATAACCATTTTTGCTTTTATATCACAATCACATAAGCCCGCTTTTGTTGATGAAAATGTGACTGCGTTAGATATACTCTTGGTTAGGTTGGTTTGTTGGATTAAGGCTGTGGTTGGCATCATGAATTCCAAAGATTGTAGGACTCAAAAGTTACTCTTGAAAGAATTTGGACGAATTCTCATAGTAATTTCTTTCCATTTGAAAATCTTTATTGAAAATATGAACCCACTAATTTTTCTAAGAAAGTCTTTCAATATTTTTAATTTAAGAAGTAAAAATTATCTTACATAGGCCATAACAATGTTTGGTGGGTATATAATTGAGAAAATTTTCCCAATTCCTTTTCCATCATTTTTGTGAAAAATTCTCTCAATTTTTAGGATTTTTGCAATTATAAGATAACATGCCAGTTGACAAGTGAAATAGTTCTTTTCTAACAACCATCCAATAATTGGGACAAATCGGCGCTTCAATTCTGAAAAAGGGGGTAAAACGATACCAGATTTGTAAAAATTAGGAGTGCATACGTGAAATTTCAAATTTAAAAGGAAAAACGACAACTATCAACAAAAAGTAAAAGGCGTTATTTTGTTTAAAATTTTTTTTAAAGAAAATGTTTACTCTAAGACTACTCTCCAAAATAAGACTAGTTAATTTTTTTTATGACCTTTATACTAACGATTATAATTAGTCATGATAACCATTACTACTGGTTAATGTCATAATGCAGTACAAAATTTTCTTTTCAAAAAGAAAAACTAAATTCTTATTTACGTCTGTTTCTCTCTTCCCGCTATTCAATACCACTAAAAAATTAGGATCGTTCGGGTGAAATTTTAAATATAAATAATAAACGACAACTATCAACAAAAGTAAAGGCCTTACTTTGTCCGAAAAAAAAATCATTTTGATGCAAAATTATTACTATAATAAGACTACTCTCAAAAATTAGTCTATTAAAATTTTCTTATGACCATTATACTAAAAACTATAATTAGTGATAATACCAATTACTATTAGTTACTCGGCCATAATTTAGTCCAAAATTTTCTTTTCAAAAAAGAAAAATTTCTTACTTCCGCCCCCATTTCTCTTCCTTCCCACTATTCTACACCACAACTCCCAAGGAACAAGAGCTTTCTATAACCACACTCATTCAAGGCCAAAAGTACCAACATGTTTTTTTTTTTTTGAAAAGAAAAGTACTAACATTTTAACCATAATTAATAACCCAAAACTACAGTCCTAACCTTAATTTATCACTCTTTAGCAAACAACATACTTGATATATATTTGACATTTTATTCATGTCACCTACATACATACATATATAATTCTATACTAATTATTGCACATTATTCTTTGGTTGAATTTCTACTTCTACATTTTGAGGACTGCGACTTCTGCTGAAAACCATCTCCATCTCTTCCAATGATCTTCCTTTGGTCTCTGGCAAGAAGAAGTAGAAGAAGAGCCATGCCAAAACCGCTATTCCAGAAAACATAAAGAAAGCCCCTCCTATTGTGATAGCCTCGTAGATCGAAATAAAAGTCATAGAAATCGTGGCGTTCATAACTCTATTCACCGCCACCCCAAGACTCATTCCTTGGGCCCTCAACCTCAGAGGAAAGATCTCGGAACTATAAACCCACGTAATGGGCCCAAGCCCAATAGAGAAGAAGGCCACGAAAACATACACCGAAACGATACTAAGGCCCAAAGCCCACAACAGCGTCTCCTTGGAATGCTCCACCATGGTCAGGCAAAACCCAAGCCCAGACAGAGCCACAACCATACCTCCTGTACTCGTCAACAAGAGACGCCTCCTCCCAACTCTGTCGAGCAAAAACGTCGCCGTTAAGATAAACGTGGTTTTAGTAAGCCCAACCCCCACTGTAGCGAGTAAAAGCTTGTCTTTACTGGTGACCCCGGCTTTCTTAAAGATTCTCGGGCTGTACAAAACGACAGCCTCAATCCCCGTGGCGTGTTCGAAGAAATGGATCCCGATCGCCGCGATCAGGATCCATCGGACGGCCGGGGTCGGCTTGAGGATCAGCTCTCGCCAGACCCCTCTTCCCCGGCTGTTGTTAGGCACCTTGGCCAAAACGACGTCGTTGCAATTCTCGTCGATCCCGGCCGCGACTTTGATGTCGCGGAACCGAACCCCCGCCTCCTCCGCGGAGTTGGACACCTGTAGCAGAATCTCCTTGGCCTCTCCCAGGCGGCCCTGCATGACCAGCCACCTCGGCGACTCGGGCATTCTCAGAATCCCCAACGCCAAGGCGATCGAAGGGAGGGCCGCGACTCCCAGCATCAGCCTCCACCCGAGTTCGAGGGAGAGTTTCCCGAAGAGGTAGTTGGAGACGTAGCCGGTTAGGATCCCGAGGCTGATGCAGAGCTCCGGTAGTGACGTCAGGAATCCTCGGGAAGCGGGGGAGGAGATTTCGGCGGAATAGACGGGGGCGATCATTAGGGCGAAACCGACTCCTATACCGGCTATGCATCTTCCCGTGAGGAGGACGGGGTAGTTGGGCCCGTATCCCATGAGGACCGCTCCCAGGAGGAAGATGACGGAGGCGAGGACTATGGTGTAGCGTCGGCCTATGTAGTCTGAGGTTCTCCCCGCGGCGAGGGAGCCGAAGAGTGCGCAGATGTTTAGGATCCCGGCGAGGACTTCCACTTCCACGTCGTTTATTTTGAGGTCTTCTTTTATGAATATCATGGCTCCACTCATGACGCCAGTGTCTGCAAAAGGCAAAAATGAGTTTAAAAAAATATATATATTAATCAGTAATTCGAGTCGAGAAAATTAGTCGAACTTGAATTGAGATACTAAAATTAGACAGAAGATTTGAATTAGAACATGAATTGAGGTACTAAAATTAGACAGAAGATTTGAATTGGCGCATACGAGAGAGCGTACCATAGCCGAATATAATAGATATCATTGAGGCAACTATGGCGCATGCACATGCATACTTGTTGAACTTTTCTACTGTGTTTTCTCCAAAACCCTCCTCCATTTTGGAACAATAATTAGGGTTTCTGATCTTTGGCGCGTGGTCAGGTTTATGAAATGGTTGAAATTTGTACAAGTAAGGCTGCACTTGGATCAAATGTATTTATAGGAGATCAGAGGGATAAGGTATGGAAGGTACGTAATGCTTTGTATATATAGGTTGTGTACAGCTAAATATTGTCTTGTGCTACCCCACTGTGTTAGTTTTCTCAAACATGCACAACATAGGTTTTTGATATAGTTTAAGATTTTTTTTTTTTTGAGATTAGGAAAAAGGGAAGAAGAAGATAATGCTCAAAGTGATGACACAGCTACTTAAATTATAAAGATAGAATAGCTAGAAACAGCACTGAGCCTAATATAGAAGGTTAATTACCGACATTTTAGAAGTTTCAACGCCAAACATAACATCAGGAACAGGGCCAATTAATTGCCACATATCATTTTGTTACTAATTACCTGATTATTTGATTTTGATTTGGATAAGAGCGACATGTAATCCCGCCTGTATAAATTGTCTGATCACCCCGATTCAATTGCCACTTGCCGAGGCATATTCTTTGAACTTTGAAAATTGAACATTACGGCCAAAATGTACATTCTATATTAAGTACTTACTAGCTAGCTAGTTGTAACTTATTTTGTTGAAAATATGGTTTCAAACTCCTTTTTGTGAAAAGTGGTTGGTAAGCTATATAAAAAAAGTTCACAAAATTCCTTCAAAAAAAAGTTAACATTTTTTTGTTATTTAAATTAAATCTAAAGTGAATGAAAGTGGTTGGCGCATATTGAAAATGAAATGTTTGACTCAGCCTGTATACATTGATCATTTTACACGAGGCAGGGCCTTGTATTGCTTATTAATTAGGTGGTAAAAGTTGTTCTATATTTCTTTTTGATAGCATCTTTTTTGGCTGAAGATTTCTTTTTGATGGTTATGATATATATATATATATATGCGAATGAATTTTGTGGTTTTCGTCTTTCAGTGTCGTACTCGATCGTTGTACTTATTGCATATACGGTGCAATAGAGATTAGAGAAAGACATTTTGGGTGCATGCTTCATGGGGACCATATACGTGATGTATGTGAAAAATGCATGCTTGATTTTGGGACCTACATTCAAGATTTTTAAGCATCATTATTGGTCTGGTATGAAACAAAAGACAAGTCTTGAATTCAGAAAAATTTCTCTACGTGGAAAAGAGACTATCTACAACCTTGGGTAAAGAAATAGAGGAAGATTTAACCAGTCAAGATAATCAATTACGTATGAATTGATAAAAAAAAATATATGTGTATATTTCAAAGCTTGGAAAAAATTACACAAACACAATTGTTTTTCTATTTTCCCCTTTAAAAAAAAAAACCACACCAATTAGTAGCTTTATTTTTAGGGGATGGCTACGGTAGGGGCGTCCTTACGTAAGGTCATGCCTTAATTATCGTTGGATGGGAATCTGTGGAGAATAACGGGAATCTGTGGAGAATCTATTTATATACAGATTCCCATCCAACGGTGAATAGACAGGGCCCTACGTAGGGGCGCCCCTACTGTAGACGCGCCCTTATTTTTAATTAGATCTCTATCAACTTTTTTTTGTTATGTGCAGCTTATTTTAATTAATAATCTGAGCTATATATTGTTTAATGCTAATTAAGCATATAATCTGACCAAAAAATAGTTGGCACATCTAAATTCCCGTATCAAAATCTGATCTTTCGAAACTTAAAAAAGCTTTGTTTACACAGTAGTCAGATCCCATGAAGTTTTCTAACAAGAAAAATGTTAGAAGCTCAATAAGAAGCACCAGGTGGGAAGCTTCAAACACAAAAATAATATTATTTTCGCCAAGCGTTACCGATCAATTACTCAAGTTATTACTCTCTTTTGTTTATTACCCAAACCTTCAGGCATGACTAATTTGTTTCTTTTTTAATTCGTCTTCTGTTTTCTCTTTTTGCTTGGCAAAGTTTAATTGCGCACGTAATTTTCTGTTATGATCTTCTACGCGTTGCCGACATGTTCATGTATATCCTTTAGAAACCACTCTCCGAAGTGGGTTTCATGTTTCAGATATAAATAATTTACTCGTGAAATATGTGAATATGAATAGAGAATTATGTCTAATTATAATAAATCATTAAAAAAAAAAAGGTTAGCTCACGTACGAGAAACTGTAAGAAAATATTTAAATCGTCAGCCTTCTTTGTTTGACTCATCCTGATATGATTATTGATCGTTGGGGTTGCGCTAACTCCTTACAAGGGAAACTATGCTTTATGGGCCAAGTATCTTATTTACAAGAAAAGCAATGCTCCTTCATTTTGTTTATTGGACATGTGGACCAATTAACCGAAAGGAGGTGGTCAATTCCAGTTTGGACTCATATATATACCATATTGTTAAATATAATATTTTAATTATGTTGTAAGTCTCAAGATTATGTATTTACCTAATAAACCTAACTTTGCAAGTAAGACTATAATTGTCTAAAAGTGTGATTATATGCATACATCTGGTGGAACAACTTCTCTGAAATGACCAGCACTTTCTCCTCAAAATTATCTTATCAATCATAGTACATGCGAGGTACAATTACTTGCAACAATATACATATGTATACATATATATATACACCCAACAATATATATCAATTATATTGCTAAAATAAATTCTATTAAATTCGGTTTCTACGTACCTTCATTCATTTAAAATAAAATATGTGTACCATAAACATGTTAAATTACAGAAAAGGGAAATTATTGTTGATTTTTTTTCCCAAAAAAAATTACATGGAAAATCTGTTACATAATCATGTCGATTTTGATGCTAAAAGACTTTTATGTAAACCAAAATGTTACTAATTAGAATAAGACAGAAAGTCGTTATCAGCATATACAGAAAGAGATCATGAGAGAAACTAGAAAATATCAACCTGTACCTTTGGAAAAAGCAAGGTTAGGAATTAACTACGTACAAAGCAAAAGCATAAAGAAAAGCAAATATAGAAACTATAATTTGATCAAAGGAGATTCTTTTAGCAAATAGCCACTACGGCACGTACGTACCATTTCTAACATCGACAATGGGTGTGATATGTAGAGATATGTAGGGCCAAATAAGGCTTTGGAACATCATATATTGGAAACAAATGTATCTGATCCAAAAGTCGAAGGACAACAAGAAGAAATCAAGTTGATCAAGTGCCAAAGTGTAAGAAATGGAAGGTAGGCTCTCTATTCTTGGAATATTCCTCTATACATAGTGTTAAAATGCACACACATATATAAAATAAGCATCAAATACCAACATTATAAGTTCTTTAGAAGAAGAAAACAACCAACATTAGACGCACGTAAACTTAAATATCTTTTTCCGGATCGTACTTTTTTTCTTTAAGATCTCTAAAGCTTTCCAAAAAAACAAAAAAACAAAAAAACAAAAAAAACGACCAAAAAAAAAAGAAAAAGAAATTTACAGTTTCATGTTTTTTCTTCCCTTTTTTCCCCCTTATAAGACATATTTTAGTTAAAAAGCAAAAGATGTTTCAGGATTCAAATTTTTTTTTAAATATAACTTATTCGGATATTTTTCGGATAACTTTTGAGATAACACATATTATTAAGTTCCTGCTATTCGGAGGTTAGGTTCGAAACGGGGTTCGCGCAGATTAAACATGGGATTAAGTTCTCAGACCTCTACCCCAAGCCCCCAATCCTCCCTATAGCGGGTTCCACACTACTCCATTCGGTGGGGCTAGGGTGACGTGTTCCACATCTCAGTGAGATAGGGTATGCAGTAAACATTCCCGATGCGAGGTTGAATGCTCCTATGATCATGTCCAGAAAGAATTGTCATGCAGGTCGTCCTCCTTCTCTTCTTTTTATTATAAAAAGTACCAATATTATTACTATTTTCTTTGTTTAAGGGACCACACTTATTTTCTGACTCATCGATCATCGGAAAGAAATTCTGAATCATTCAAATAACTATAAAGTTAATTTGTAATAGACTAGACTAATAGGTTTGTATCGAATTTATAACGTTACAGTTTACGCACACTTTGGACTTGTAGAAGGAAGAGAAAACTTAAGGTAGTTAAGTTTGTGTCACACGTAGATATGGGCCTTGAGATAAGGCCGTATTGCTATAAACGAGAGACCACATAATGATCCATAAAAGAAGTGGGTCCGATGGAGCCTGGACCAATTTACGATAGCCACTATTGGGCTAACAAGAAGGGGGAACTAATACAAGTGACCCACCCTAAATTTTTTTAAAAATAATAACAAAAAGGGAAGAATACGTGGAAAAAATGGGACAATAAACGTTGTGAATTAAAGAACATTGGCTCCGAAAAGGACAAAGTTAAAAAAGGAAAAAGGGAAAAGAAAAGACAGTTGCATATAAAGATGATTTTGTTTCCTTGGATCCTTCCCTTCCTTGTGTTGGCGAGAAAGTGTGATATAAACAAAAGAGAGAGAGCTTCTTTATATTGAGCATTGACTTCTCCTCGAGTCTACTCTGTCTAGACATTTTTAATGAACACCAAACAAACGAAAGCTAGCTAGGCTCATTTATTTCGCGCTCTCTAAAGACTGTATAGAACTATAGATCTGATATATGCTTTGAACGGGAATAGGGTTGAGCTAGAGACTTAACATATCGCCAAAACTATATATAATATATATTTATATATGTCTGTGAATATCATATAAGACAAGCGGAATATAGAACTTTGAAGTTTAAGCACTTGTAGTGATATTACATATAGTCAAGAATGTGTTTCTATAACGTATTGGTAGATTAGGTTAATTATTAAGAGGCGTAAACGACAGAAAAGGAAAGGTTACTTTGCAAAAGAAAAAAATTCAAATAAGAGAGGGAACAAAAAAAAAATAGAATTTTTTGTGATGTGTTGTTATTTTTATTTATTTTATTGCTTAAAAGAAGAGTACTTTGATTCATGTTATCCAAGACTTCCAAACAGTTTCTTTATTTATTTGACTAGGAATTAGTTGCAACCGTCATTTCCCATCCTTTACCACCAGGAGCCTAAGGAAATCACCACTCGTAATTAGGCCCCAGATAGGCGCCAGCCTGTCAGTTACAGCCTAGTACAGGTTTTTATTTTTTTTTGGCTCTACTTGCGCTGCTGGTGATTTTCCCCAAACTTTCCCCATCATATCTTAGGTCCCCAAATTTTTTTCATATCATTTGGATCCCTATATTATTGATTCTTATCACACATTACTACATTAGTCCTTGATAACATTTTCTGTTAATTTTTGTTGTTAAACACGCACTTACTCCTCACGTGAGCTTTTCTCAACGGTATTTTGTGGAAATTTTGTAGTTTTTTCTTTTCTTTGCCAGCATCCCCATGAACCATAGCTAGTATGATCTCCTTCTGCTATTTCGGACAACAGAGCCTAAATCCACCCACCTTACTCTCTTTATTAAGCTTGTATTAGCATAACTCAGGTGGCTGCCATGAGAGAGCTTTATCTTTCCTCCAGCTTGCACTTATTTATTCGACCCGACTCCTTGTAAATAATTTATATTCTATAGTCCCTTTCAAAACAACTTTTTGATATCTTCTAAAACATGATGCACTACTACTGAATGCCTTTCAAATCATAATATCCGCATTATAACGAAAATGAGACACAATGTCATGATCAACGAAAACATTATGCTTTTCAGACTTGCCTTACACCATCTACAAATTTAAAGTACGACACCTAAATGCAGCATTGCAATCAATTAAAATATGACAAACAGTTTTAATTTCCTCATTGCACATACTATTCTAATTTTCAATAAACCTAAATCCATTTAAATTTAATACTTATATTGTCACGACCTAAAATTCGGGCCAGAGGTAGAAGGAGAATTTCACTTAGATGAAAAATTCCTTGATTTATTTTATAAAGGTCTTAAAAGTTTCAGTTTTATAAAACATTCAATTTAAACAAAATATTTGGAATTTCATTCCATGAACCTCTCCCACAATTCGCATACACCATTAAACATAGATTGAATGGTAATTGAAAAACATAATTCAGATTAAAGTCCAAGTATCATCATCATCCACAACAAGCATCAAATACCAAAATGGCATACATAAAGTCCACATACATAATAGAAAGTAGTAATCTTAGTTTAATGCTAAATCAAATCCAAACAATCCAAACACTGCACTAAGTTTCTATTATTACCAAGACAGCAAACTATAGTCAGAGATAGCCTCTTAATCCTTTTGATCACCCAAGTCGCACTAAACACCACCTGAGGAAGGAATGTAGGGGGTGAACATACAATGCCCAGAAGAAAAGTAGTTACCTAGATGGAAAACATTTTAGTGATGGAAAATTCCTGCATGGTTAGTTTAAATCCAATACATACATATATAATAGTCCAAAACCAGAAATCCATGTGTGTATATATATAAATAAAATAGTATAAGTAAAACTATCTAATTCATATGCACATGACACAAATCAACCCATGCCCATGAGCTCACATGCTACCCCAAGTGATATAAACTTTTTTTATTAATAGAAAGTTTTTCTTATATATAATGGATACTAAAAAAAATAGTGATAGCATTAAATTTTTTTGATGCTGATAAATAGCATTAAATTTTTTTGGCCAACCACCAAACTAATCATCACCGTAGGATATAGATCTAACGGGTTAAACTTTTGTAACTATCCATGGGTAAATATTGTTGTAACCATTTAAACCAAACTCATATATATATAGAGGACTTCTCAATATATATATATAGGCACCAATCGAGTAGGTTTTTTTTTTTTTTACCTATGCATAGGTATCAATTTGGCCAATGAAAATTTTTTTTGCACATTTTTTTATATTAAAAAGTAAGAGAGAGAAATAGCATTAATGATACACTTCTTTTTATGCACATTATTATAGTCGTTGGATCACCATTAAATGATGATCCAACGGCTAAAAAAAATACCTACACGTAGATAAAAAAAAAAAAAAGTACTGAATTGGCAACCTATATATATATAATGAATGTGTGAAAAAATAACATGTCTTTTCTGTCCCCTTAATTTGGTTTTTCCCCTGATTATTTATTTGAAAATTAAGGTTGGACTTTTGGCTCTTCTCTTTTTGACTTCCTAATATAGCCAAATTTACGAGAAAAGGAAAAAAAAATTAATTCACGGGTTTTCCCCAGCAATAACCAAGCATGGTTAATCATTAATGTACGTTAGGATAAAAAAACTAATATAAATATATTTTTAAAGGGGATAGATCAGTGCACTTATACATGTTCTCCCTTCTTTTGAATAATATTCAAATGCAATCGTTCTTATTTTCAACATTAAATTTTTCTTCTTCTTTTTTTCCTGGTGAGTTGTTAGTTGTTACATGACAAATATTTTTACATATATATATATATATATCTAATGTAGTTTTTAGCCGTAAATTCCTTATTATTGTTTGAGTATGATTAATTTGGACATTCGAAGACATCTTTAAAATTGCCACATCTGTATATAATCGAGTATTTTTGTAAACAGACATATTATTGATGGGCCGTGTACTACGTACTAGTACCCACTGATATAACAATGTGAGTGTTTAAATTATGAAAAAGTAGGAGTAAAAGTGAGTCATGCATATATATTACTATCCTTTTTCGTTTTCCCCCCTTCTCTCAGTCTTAGATGAAATGTAAATTAATGAGAAGCGGTTCGGAACAAAATCCAACATTGAGATATGAACTTAATTTGTCGCGACTTTATTGACTTTGGCCCCCGAAATGAATGCAAATAGAATATAAATCTGAATTCAGGTTGATTTTCTTAGCAGTGTTTCTGCTAAGCATCTTAAAAGAATGCTCCACCTGTACAATACTACAACCCTCATATATAGCACTATACAAAAATTTCATGTAATCTAATAAACTCTGCCAATAGAATCCGTCAGCGTACGGACGTCGGATACACCCGGATAAAAACTCATGCTTGATGAAAATATCTATGTGTGTGTATATATATATATATATGGACCCTCTCTGGCTCTCTTATATTTAGAAGGCGGCCTTTAACTTTCTCCAAAGTCCAAATCCAAAATATAAACATATATGGTACCAAATATAAATCAAGAAGAGAAGAATACGGTAGCAACTTGTAACACGCTGGTGAAAAGGAGGAACCCCTATAACTATACCCTATTGAATTTTGGGTATAAGGTTACCACGACAATGTATAGTCCACAGGCTCTTTAACTAGCTCGATCAGTACGTACATGTATATTAAACCCGCACATCATTTTTTTGTCTTTAACTTGCTCTAAAGAAGCATTAATAAAGATATAACCTTGTATAAAAAGTGCATCTACATCGATCGGTCACTTCATTGCAGTAACGTTAATTACAAACAGTACTTATAATATAGTACTAACGTCATTAAACAGACAGTTTAGTGACAAATTTTCACTTTAGAAAGAATCCTAATTAGAATTTTCTTTTATTATTAAAAAAGAAATAATTAATTTTTTTTTGGCTATATATAAACCTAACTTTTCACAGACAAAATTTCATCCTTTGGCTCTTCATTTACGCTCCTAGATAGAAAAACTATAACGAAAAAAAAAAAAAAACGATGGCGAAACGTTTCAAGCTACGAATTTCCAGAATCATTCCTTCTTTCAATCCCTGCGGTAATTCCAAAGACCCCTCCAATCCCATTCCGTCCTTTTTCCGATCATCTACGGTCAGTCCCACAGTAGTACTCCCCAAACACCGTTTTCCGTCCACCACCACCACCACTACTACTACAACCCCACCTGCTAAGCCCCACCGCTCTTCCCTGAAACGCCACGTGTCGTCCGCGTTCATGTCCGTCGGTTGTGGCCGTAGAGGATCGAAACCCACCCTCTCCGATTACGACGACGACGACGTTGCTAGTTCTAAGTCACGTGACGAGACGTACTTTCAGTGGGAGAAACAGGACAACTGGCACGTGATTGCCAAGGTCTTGGACTGCGACTACAACGTCGTTGAAACCCCTCGCCGTAAAATCTACACGTCATCAGTCTCCGGCCGCTCCGAGAACGGAAACGACGACGGTTTGCCCCCTCCTCCTCCGCCTCCTTCGTCCGCCGAAAAGAGCAAGAAGAAGCAGAAGAAACGACGATCAAAGAAGAAAGCGACAACAGTAGCTCGGTCCATACTCCTCCGCATCAGCACCTCTTCCGCCGAGAGTGGACTCTTCAGCAGCGAAGGCTTCGACGACGGTGACGAAAACGACAACGAGGAAGAAGAAGAAGAAACCGAAACGTTGGTCTCGTCTTCTAGAAGCTTCTCCACCGACTCCTCCTCCTCCGAGTTCAATCCCCACCTGGAAACCATACGCGAGGTCGCACTGGATAACCACCCAAGCAGAAGAAAGAAAAAGAACAAGAACAAGAATAAGAAGAGAACGAAACGGTGCGTTTCGAAGAAGCTTCATCAGGGGAGGAAGTCGTGGTCTTCGGCGACGGCGGAGAGCGGCGCCGAGTCGACCCCGGCGAGGCTCTCGATGTTCCAGAGGATGATCCCTTGTACGGTGGATGGGAAAGTGAGGGAGAGCTTCGCGGTGTTTAAGAAGTCGGAGGATCCGTACGAGGACTTCAAGAGGTCGATGATGGAGATGATTTTGGAGAAGCAGATGTTCGATGACAAGGATCTGGAGCAGCTCTTACACTGTTTCTTGTCTCTTAACTCGCGCGACCACCATGGGATCATCGTTCAAGCTTTTTCTGAGATTTGGGAGATTCTGTTCTGCAGCCACAGAGTTTCTAGAGCTCTTTGACTACTCGATCCATATTGGAACAATATTCAATTAAGTAGCTAATGATCTTCATTATCTTGTAATATTTTCTTTTTCTTTTTCTATTTTGTAATATATATGAACTATTTTATTGAGTCTCTAAATTTAACTAAGTGGTACGTACGTACGTATATATATCTCATGCATTTCTATGTAGCTATTTTGATTTTTATTTGTTTGTTAGTTTAATACTAATTTATCTGGATTTGTTAAGCCGAACCTCACGTACGTAGTTGATTTGCAATATGTGAACTCCGTACAAATTCGTAGATAAGAATGATATTTCGATTTGAATGAATGAATGAAAGTTGAACGAGAAAAAAAAAAAAAAAAGAGAAAAACAGGGGAAAAACAGAGAAACCCCGGCGCGAGACCTGGAAATCAACTGGGGACCCATTTCAACTTTCACTTGTTCCATTATGGAGTATTCGCGGCTTTGGTGGACGCTGTCGTTTCGAGAGGGAACAGGAGAGCAACACGTGGAGCTAAGCATGAAAAGGACTTGAGAGCTTAAGCTCTTATGTTTTTTCATTGACCATTAAACCTTTGGAGATTGACCAATGATTTGAGCAAAACGCTCATGATTTAATAGGACCGAAATGATGTTGTTACTTACTTTCCCACATCAATAAAAATTGCCCAAATGGTTATTATTCTTGTGCACATGGATATTAGATGCCATTCCCGCGTAGGGGTCCACACGTCTCGTATTACTTTTTTAAGTTTAAAGGAAATGTGTATAAGTACGTTTTAGATATTTGTAAAAGAAATCCAGTTATAAGACTTTGACTGTGCAATAATACTATTTGATCAGATTTGTCACAACTAGAAATATGGACTATAGAGCTTCTCTAAATTGCTCTCTCACCTCGCACAGTTAAAGTTGCTGGTCAGCATTTTTTTCGATTATTGGCGATTACTATTAGAAAATGACATTTTTTTAAGTACATATAGTGATGTGAAGAGCGGTGTTAGTGTCAGGTACAAATGTCTCGGTTTATTAAAAATAAACAAAAGGGTACAAATATCTCAGTCATCCACGTTTGGTCGACGTTGCATTCAATTCAAATCAAGTAAGTTATACATAAACAGTAAGACCTGATTAACAAACAAAGCCAATTCTGTATAATAATAAATAAATATAAGCACATGTTACACTTATGAAAGGAAGTCTAATATTCATATCATAAGTAGCTAAGCTACTAATGTAGGACTAATATATAAATAATATATATCAGAAATGGAATAGTCAGTGGTCACAGAAAGTCAGAACACTGCCTCAGGTGTTGTATATATATAACTATCAGTACTACTCTTCTTCTCTCTGGTTTTATTTCTGTTAATATAACATATATAGACCTGATCAGGCGTGACTGTGTTACGTGAAGGACACGCCAGCGTCACAATAATTTTACCCAATCTTGGCCTCTGAAAGAGGAGGACTGAGGAAGATTTTGAATGATGTAAGGACGTTATATAATAGTAGTAGTAGTAGTAGTAGTAGTATAGTAGTAGTGTTATGTTAAGTCTTACAGTCTTCAGTAAGAAGAGGACACACACGGTATCAGTCTCAGAGATTCCTTGCCCCAAATTCAACGTAACTTAAAAACAGCCCTCTCTCTCTCTCTCTCTCTCTCTCTCTCTGTAATATCTTCCGGATTCTACGTATCTGTCATTATATATTTTTATACGAGTAAACGAATACGATATTTCACCTCAAGCATGCTTTAAAAACCCCTGTTTTTTTTTTAATCGTCATATCTTGACCGTTGGATTGTCATCTTTGTTTTCTGCCTCGGGATCTGAGGCTCTCTAATTTAGGCTACTGTACCGTCCCAGTTGCAGACATGAGACATCAAAAGAATGGCAGAAAAAGATAAAACTGAATCGTTTGTATTCGGTGGTCTTCCTCACCATGCTCGATCGAGTAGTCTTCTATAAACCAATCCCCCTTGCCCTTGGTGTATACATCTTATATCCAATATTTAGTCAAAATTTTTCTTACATGGTAAAATATGGATGTGCATCTTATATCTAATATTTAATCTAAAAATTTTTCTTACATGGTAAAAATATGGATGTGATCTTCTATAAACCAATCCTGTTTTTTTTTTTTTTCAAATAATTTAATTGTTTTCTTTATGGTGAACATTGGTGACATGTTAACATAGATTGTTTCCATTTGGTGGGTGGATGTTGCTATGTAATGCAGTGGAAGTAGACTGATAATTTTATGTAGTGGTGTACAAGTCAGGGCGGGTTTTCTCTATTTTTCGTTTTTTGGGTTAGAACTTAGAAGAAGACCGAAGCATTAATGGTATCATTTGGCACTACCGGCCATCTTTTGCTAAGGCGTGACAAAATAAAGAATCTGTACGGCCAGCTATAAAGCAAAATATGGTGCTAATGCCAACTGACATATGAGACAAGTAAGTCAAAGGACAAGTGACAAAAGCCCTTCTCATTTTATTGAGTTCAGAATAGAGAGGGAGAAAGCAACAAGCACGTCATATGTCTTGTTTGTGTTTATTTTTATTTATTTATTTATTTTTGGGATAGAAATCTTGCTTGTGTTAATTAAATGCACTCATAATATATGGGACAAGTAGGTCATGTGTCTTATTAGGGTGTAAAAGAAAAACTAATACACTGCATGGAAACCTATCAAACCACTCCGCATGGAATCAATTCGAGTGGTTTTATTCTATAATGTGGTTTGTTATGGTTCAAAAAATCTTCAGACTGCAAAGATTCTGTTTGTGCTTAGTAATTTGGAGAATTATTTATGTGGTAGTTCATGCCGTACTGCAACATATGTTAAATAATTTTTCTATTTATGTTACTTTTGATTTATAACGTTTTTGTTTATATACAGTGTATTTTTATACTTCGAAGTATAGAAGCAATGAATGGAAAAAAAAAAAAAATAGAATTGGCCAAAACTGTAGCCCAATGCCAAATTTATTAATCCTAAATCCAGTGTCTATTGTCCAAAACATGAAAACCAAACCACACCACACTCCAAGTGTAAATGTGGTTTTGGTTCGATTTCTTCTAACCATTTGTACATTTAAGAATAGGTAGGTATAAATTGCATATACTAGTGTGCTCTAAAGAAGAGGTAAGTGCACCACTAACACTGGCCTAACATCATTCTTGATCAACTCAAGTGCCCCAATAAAGTGAGATACCTTAAAATCAAGATACTCTTTCCATGTAAGTGTCCGGTAAAGAGGAGGTTGAGCATAGTTATTCAGCTCAAGCAAATGGTAATATCTTCACATCTATGAGCCATGGAAAATAGACGACGAACACTCAATGATGAGGGGAAGGAGAAGAGATTTTACTCGAAAACATGTGGATAGCATAGAAATATATGTTAAATCCATGAAATTCACATTTGAAAAAAAAAAAATCAGCTCTTTCTAATGGTTCTTTTTCAAAAAGTTCGATGGCCAAGTATAGAAATACAAACTATGCTACAATAAGCGGCAACAAGAAACAAGGGGCATTTAAAACATCATAGTTGGATGCAGACTAGATTAGGATCAACCTGAAGGAGGTGGTGGCTGGGGGTTATTAGGAGGGGGAGGGGGAGGAATTAATCCCTGAGGCATAAGAGGCGGCCTTTGTTGAGGCGGAGGAGGCGGCCGCCAATTCGGTGGTTGGCCTCCCATTCCCATGGGAGGGGGAAGAGGCCTTTGAGGAACTTGAAGTCCCTGTGGTGGTGGGGGTGGCATGTTTGGGGGAGGTCTAAATTGCTGGATTGGAGGTGGAGGCATGACAGGTGGTGGGAGACCTTGGCCAGGTTGCTGTGGCTGACCCTGCCAAGCTGGCTGTCCGGGTACTTGCATGTGTGGGAAAGCCAAACCTTGAGGCGGAGGTGGGCGCATGGGAGGAATTGGGCCTGGAGCAACAGCACCATTCACAAATGGCCGTGGAGGCACTGGAGCCCCCATAGTGCCATTAGCCTGAGGACCATTGGGAAGTGTTGGAGGCCCACTGGCAAACAGTGTGTGAGGCCTGCTCTTTGAAGTAGGATTGCTTGCAGCCAGAACTCTCTCTGCAAGGTAATGGTCGCAAATAGGAATTATTATTCAACTGATAATGTTATCACCACAAAGTTGCTAACTGCTCTCATTACAGATACACACAGTCAACAAGAGAAAATCTAGCCAAAACAACATCCATGGCCCGAAAGAAGAACTTGAAACATGTTGCATGCATGAAGTATGCTAATAAAAATGATAAATTCATATTGGTATGCAATCATATCAAAATGGACTGATTAATTGCAATCGTATGTATGGTGAAAAGATTCAAAACACCAAGCGGCTGCGTGGTAACTAAGAAACTGACCTGCTGGAGTACCATGGCGCTCTCCCTTAGTGTCTTTCTTATAGGCATATGACACTGTTATTTGACGGTTGCAAAGATATTGGCCATTCATCGCCTGTAAAAAATGAAGAAATAAGTCCCAGTCACCATTTATGTCTTCATCATGAAGTTAAGAGATATAACAAGCATTAAGAAGAAAAAAATTTAAAATGCGAGGCAAATACAGCCAAATCCATATTCGTCGACTTTAAAAACAGAACAAGAGAAAAGTAAGCAGCAAATATCATGAAAAGAACTAGAGCAAGACCAAATTCTGATACTCTTAGTGATTCTAAGTCGAATTGGTATTGGCATTTACCATAATAACCAATTTTGTGGAATGTTGCTCGACATTATAGAAACCAACTATCCATCCAAGTAGTTCCCAAGCAGATTTAAAACGTTGAAGAAGCAATGTAGGCACATACCTCAATAGCTGCATCAGATGCCTCAAAGGAATCATAGCTAATAAAACCAAAACCACGGGAATTTCCTGTATCTGGATCTCTCATTATCTAGAAAAGAGAAGTACCAGTTATTAGATCCAATCATGATTACATAATAAAAGCATGTCTGATGTCAAATGAATGCAAACGATAATAAGATCCAGTCTGGAGTGACACCACTATAAACATTTCATTATTAAAACATGTATGAATTCAATGGTTTCCCCCTTTTTTTCTGTTCTTTTCTTTCGGTAAGTAATTGGAAGTGTTCAATGATCATCGTGATTGAAGAATATTAATGAGGATAAACCATTTCATACCTACAATTACAAAGCATATGACGAAAATAGAGCAACCTGCCAATTAAGGGAAAACATAATACATTAAAATTTCAACCAGTCCATATGTATTCTGTTTATCATTTTCGAGGCAAAACTGGAGGTGATTTTATTCTTTGGTAATATGCAATAGGCAGCAATCCAAGTTTCGAAAATTTGAAGTGACTAAACTAATAAAAATAATAAAGCAATTTTCATTACATAACACAAACCAACAAATTTACCAATAGTTTCAAGCATGTCATGACAGTATGTAAACCATCACTTAAGAATGTTGTGAACATCAAAAGATTCACCCACAGTAATTTGTATGAATGAATCCTTCAATGAAGTTATTACAATCTCTTTCTCCATTTTCTATTTTTTATATAAAAACAACAGAGAAAAATAAGAAGCCCCATTAGGAATTTTAGTCCTGGGTAATACCTTTGGATTTGTAACAATGACTCCAAAAGCACTGAAAGTATCATAAAGAAGTTTCTCATCCACATCCTGCCAGAAAAAATGTGGGTATATTACAAACTTGAACCTCACGATATAGCATCCATGTTTATTTTGATTTCTGATAACGTCTAATTACTTACAGGGTCAAGGTTTCCGATGAAGAGGTTAGCTCCCACATCCAAGCTCTTTTTATCTTGTGATGCCTAAAACCAAACAGATCACACAGTCTATCAGAGTCGCGTATTACATATATCACCTCCAAAAACTTAAAACAAATAAAGCTCTCATTCATTTATAACTTACAAATGCTACGTAATTTTCAGTGTAGATTGCGTATAAAAAATGAAAGGTACTAGCTTGAAAAAAAAAATAACAATAATAATACCTTATTCACACGTATTGGCTTCCCGTAAAGCTTAATCATATTGAGTACCTTGATTGCCTGTACAATTGTAGCAAAACCATGATGAAAACAAGATACTGAACAAAAGCAAAGAAAATACCAAAGTTGAAATTCCCTTTAACATAAACATCGATAATCTCATAAAGCAAAGCAGTAAAGAAATCACTCACGTAGTCAGCATCTTCTTCACTTCGAAATTCCACAAATCCATATCCTTGATGAAGATTAGTAACTCTATCTTTGGGAACGTACACATTAACTGAAACAAAAGATGAGAAAGTAATGCACTCTTTAAATTCTTCCAAGAGGCACATGCTAATTCACCCCAAAAGAAAGTCACCACACAGAGAGACGTATATGCTGTATATACCAACAAAACAACCACCACAATCTCAACCCCCCCTTTACCAATCAAACAAAAGCCCCTTCATCAAACAAAAATTTCCAAGGTAAACTCGCAATGTAGTAGATATCGATCAGAGAAGTTTTATGGAAACCCAATACTCAAAAAAAACTTTTTAAGAGATCCCATTTAAGCAAAACGATCTAGAATTAATTCAAAAGCAAAGAAAACGGAAGGCTTACCAACAGGGCCAGCTTGAACGAACAACTCCCATAGTAACTCCTCCGAAACCTGCAACCACAGCAAAAATGAAATAAAAAACAAAATTTAAATTCAAAAGGAACACGAAATTGTAGTCTTAAACACCAAAATTACAGAGGGCACTAAGCAAAAACAAAAACCCTAAAATCTTCAGGCCAGAACCATTAAACCCTTAGAAGAAGAAGAAGAAATATTAGAAACTGATAAAAACCCAGATACAGAAGAGTGAGAAGAGTGGATATAGTAGAGAGGAAACACTACCTGAGGATCAAGATTGCCGACGTAAGCAGTGGCGTCTTGGTTCCTCTCGGCCGAGTGTTGGCCGAGCAAGTTGGCTCCTACTCCCGGCGCTATGCGAGTCGTCATGGTCTTTCACTGTATTTCGTTTTGCAGAACACAAAATCCTCTTTTGTATACCAGAATCAAAGGAAAATCTGTAGAGAGGGAGGGACTCGTCTAGTCCCAGCCTCTGCAGGGTTTGCAGGCGGTACCGCCGCTGTGCTTTTCGAACCAAGGATTTTGATGGGCTTCACTCTCCTTAAGGCTGATTTGGGTTGGGCCGGAAGAGAGAGAAGAAGAAGTTGGGCCTAGTTTTACAGGAGCCCATTTTTTCTAAAGTCCATCTTGCTTCTTTTATATATAGCAGGATCTTATCGGGGGAAATTAGACATTATAGGGTAATTTTGAAAAAAATTTGAAAAATACGGTTGTTTAAGTTTTTTTAAGGTGTGGTACAGTTTTTATTAGATAAATAATATTTTTTAAAAACTATTTAGAAAAATATTATTTTTTAAAATAGTAACAAGTTTCTAATAAAACTTGTAACTAGTAACTATAACTGGTATATAAATGGTAACTAGTAACTAGTAACTAGTAATAAATTTCCATAACTAGTAACTATTTTAAAAAATAATATTTTTTAGATATTTTTTAAAAGTGATATTTTTCTAATAAAAAATTGTACGAAAATTTGAAAAAAGCTTTAGTTCCGTATTTTTGTAATTCTTGTAGTTTTTTATACGTAAAAGTGATAAAAACCCATGTTATTGTCCCACTACACAACACACCACCACACACACACTCACACCCCACCCACCACACCACACACACTATTATAGGAAAAACAGCCGAGTGGACGGCCAATTTTTTTAAATTGGTTGTCACTAATCGTATATTGGGTTCTTTTAGCCAAATGGACGAATTTTGGATTATAATTTGTAAAGTAGTTGTTTTTCAAATACAATTAAAAAATAGCCAATTTTTGAAAATTATTTAAAAAATAGTTATTTATCATATTTATAACTATATCAAAATGCATTGATTTTTTTAAATATCTATTTA
This sequence comes from Trema orientale, assembly GCA_002914845.1. NCBI lineage: Eukaryota > Viridiplantae > Streptophyta > Magnoliopsida > Rosales > Cannabaceae > Trema > Trema orientale. The sequence goes on from JXTC01000004.1 coordinate 1,063,230, forward strand.
TTTTATAAAAAATAGATGAATTAAAAAACGGCTATTTATTAAAATAGTAAAATTATTTATTAAATAGTTGTAAAAAAAGGGCCATATGTTAAATTGATCTTTAAAAAAAATGTCATTTCTTATAAATCTCCTTGGTTAATTCATGAACATTTTTTAACATTTATTTAGTCTATGTACCAAATGATCAATGCTTAAGAAATTTAGGGACCAAAAAATTATCTTTTTAAGTTCAATATTGAGTAATTTTATTATTATCAAAAATCGAACGTGAAAAATTATTTATTAAAACATGTGAGATATTTTTAAGTTCGAGACTGGAAACCACGAGAGGCAGAAAATAATTTAACTTCATTATCTGAAACTAATAGGTTAATGACGTTAAAATAACCAGTATAATTGGTTCAACCTTTCAGTTCTGATTCTAAGGAATACTCGATTCAATGGCCCTGAAACCATTGCCAATATCTGTGGGATCTACTTGATCTTTCTGGGAGCAATTTTGCTGGAGAAATTCCAGCTTCTCTCGTCTGCTTAGCAAATGTCACTTCTTTTAACGCTTCTACAACAATCTATCTGGCTCTGTCCCATCTCTCCTCTCCAAAAAATCAACTCAAGCTCTTTTGTGGGGAATCTTCAGCTCTGTGTGTATAGCAGTTCAACCTTATGTCCTTCTCCCTCACCTCCGAATCTTCCAGCTCCATAACCAGAAGCTCCAAAGAAGAAACACCATCACCACAGGATGAGTACTAGGGACATTCTTCTCATAGCAGCCGGTGCCCTCCTAGTGGTTCTTCTACTATTGTGCTGCTTTTTGCTCTGTTGTTTCGTCAGAAAAAAATGCTGCTTTGAAAGGAAAGAGTGGTGAATCCAAGCAGGCAGCACTGAGAAGGCAACTTCTGCGGTCGCTGAAGTTCAATCGGGCGGCGAAGCTGGTAGAAAGCTTGTTCACTTTGATGGGCCATTCATAGTTACAGCTGATGACCTGTCATGTGCAACAGCAGAGATAATGGGAAGAGTACTAATGGGGCATCATACAAGGCCACACTAGAGGATGGTAATCAAGTTGTGTGAAGAGCTTGAGGGACTGCCAAGGGGCAGAAAGAGTTCGAAGCTGAGGTTGCTGACTTGGGAAAATTCTACATCCAAATCTCCTTGCGCTTCGAGCCTACTACTTGAGACCTAAGGAGAGAAGCTTCTTGTTTTCGATTACATGCCTACGGGGAGTCTTGCTTCCTTTCTTCATAGGAAGTACATCCAACCATTTCATTAACTTTTATCATACCATATCATGTTATTATCTACAAAACAATTATCATAAATATTACTAACTTATGATAAAGCGTCGACTTATACCATTTCAATATATTTCAATTACATACTATGCGGCATATCTTTCCTTGTGGTGCCACTGCCATTGGCACCTTTTATTTTCTTCTTTTCTTATGCTTTAACTGAAGCAAGCCTTGGACCATTGCAGGGAAGGCCTAATCTAGGAATGAGAAGTAGATGCATGCCTCCAACATCTTCCATGAACATGATATTTCGAAGAACATCTTTCATGAACAAGATATTTCAGCAATGAAATACAAACGTCTTCCCACAAAAAAAAACCCCGCACCTTTCCCCTGCACTTCCATTATTTCAAATTACATGCTTACTGTATTCCCACAGCAAATTTAGGATGACAAAACTACCTCTAGCAAACTTTGTGCAAGAAAATTTTTCCACAGAAGTTGTACGCAAAATGCAAGTGTAATGAACTACATAGAGAGTACTTTACTTGTCGAATCCAATACTCAGGACATGACTTGTATACACGTTTAGCTGCCTAATGTAAAAACAGTTAGTAACATGGAAACAAAGACAACAGAACCTACTACTGATAGAAAAAGAATGTAATTTTTCATCAGCAATAAACATGATGAAGCGGTGAACTACTACAACAAAATTGAGGCATTGGAATAAAGCTAACACTGAGTTTCCATCACTAATAAAAAAAACTGAAGCTTTTACAATTTTATGATTTCATGCAAGCTTCAAACTTGGCTTTCACAGCCAAGTCAAATGATAAAACTTCATATCCTGCCTTGTCTGTGGTTCACAATTCAAACAGAGCAGGATCACATGCAGTAGCATATGAAAGGAACGAATCCCTCAAGTCAATATTCATGCCGCAGCCTCTTCATCCTCATCGGAAGCCGAATGGGTATCAGAAGAAGCAGAAGCTAAACCAAGGCTCTCCTCAACTTTCCTCCAAGAATTCAAGACATTAGGAGGGAACTTCTTTTTAAAAGTCCGGATCATTCCTTTTGCTTCCTTTATCTTCTTTTTCTTCACCAACCCCTCAACCAAATGCTTCAACGTGTTGAAATCCGGAATCTTATGCACCTGCACACTCTTCTTGAAAATCTTGTACCCCTTCTCAAAATCGTCATTCTTACACAAATAATATATCAAAGTCCTAAAAGTTGCCGCGTTCGGTTTACATCCATTTCCCTCAAGCCCCTCGTAAACTTTCTTAGCTTCATCCATCTTCCCACTCCTACAATAACAAGTCATCAAGTAATTGTAGCTGATGGTATCAGGTTTAAGCCCAGCATCGCTCATTTTATCAATCAAAGCCTTAACATTCTCCGGCTCGCCACCATGGGAATGCATAATCCTAACATTATAAGCCGCAACATCAACCTCACAACCCTTATCCACCATAGTCTTCCACAACTTCTCCGCCTCCTCAGCCTGGCCCTTCTTGTACAGAGCATCCACAATGGTCGTATACGTCACCGCAGTTATTTCAAGTCCATTCTTCTCCATCTCTCCCACAATCTCAATGGCCCTCTGAGGCGAACCCGCCTCGCAATACGCCTTGACCAATATCCCATACGACACTTTGTCCGGCGTAACGCCGTATTTCTTTGGAATTTCGTCGAACAATTGGGGCACTTTATCAAACAGTTTCGATTGATTACAAGCCGATAAAAGGGAATTGAAAGAAATCACCGACCTGGGTGTGCCCAACTGGTCCATTTGGTCGAAGGTCCTCAAGGCGTGGTCGAACATTCCGGCTCGGCCGTACGATCGAATGAGAGTAGACAAGTAAGACTCTTGCTTGATTTTGGGATCTTTTTTATGGGACTCGATGAGGGCTTCGATATCGCCGAAGCGTCGGGATTTGGCGAGGCGGCGAACGGTGAGGTCCTGAGCGTAGCGGGAGATGGTAGGAGAGGAGTAGTGATCGGAGACTGAGGAGTAGATTTCGAGCGCTTTGTCTGGGTCATGCTCGGTTCGGAGCTTCGATTTCGCTTTCGAGATGGAGATTGCAGACTTCGCGGTCGTTGACAAGTGGCGGAGATGGCGAATGGAGGTTGAAGACGACATTTCTAGGGTTTTGGAGATTCAGTGCTGTGGCTATAATTGGGGAAGAGCAAGTTCTGAGACGAGGAAGTGTTTGCAGCCTTGTAGGGTTTTAGAGGTGGTTTTAGATTTTAGCTTGGCTTATTTCGGGTGTCGTTTTTCGTATTTAGTGTCGTTTGTGTGTTTCTTATTTTTTAATTATTATTGGTATTTTTTTCCATCTCATGTTAAAAAAAACGTCGATGTCGTCTTAATTGGAGTAGGACAAGCATTTTCGTTGCATGGCAACACTATCATCTCTCATTGTCGAAATGATTTATGAATATGAAATTGAATAATATAGAATAGAAGAGGTGGTTTTGGACTTTTAGTTTGGCTTATTTTGGGTGTCGTTTTACGTGTTTGGTGTTTTTTCTTTTTTTTTTTTGAGAAAGTGTTTGGTGTCGTTTGCGTTCTTTTTCTTTTTCTTTTCTTTACGTCGAGCCAAAAAGTAGATGTCGCCCTTTCTGTTTTCTCTCTGGAGATGTCGCCTTAGTTGGTTTAATGGTGTTGGACTCGCACTTTCATGCCATGGTAAGACTCCCGTGATTATCGAAATGGGTAAAAATTCAATAATATGCAAATAAGATAAAATTTTCGGTAGGATTTCGAATTTTTTTTAAATATATATATATATACTAGTGACAAAATCACGTGCGTGACCCATTGTTTTTCTTTAAAATATTATATATAAATATAATTTAATTACTATAATTCAAATTTTATATTATTTAGTATCGCTTGCTAAGAATAATTCAGTGAAGAAAAATAGAAAATTAAGAAAACAATAACAAAATTTAAAAAAAAAAAAGAAGTTTATCTGTTTCATATTTATATAAAAAATAATATTAAATTTATCATATAAAAAAAGGATCAATTTAATATTTATTTATGTAAGATCAATTTTGGGTGGCAGTGTATCTATTTGGGATTGCCAAAATGGACAATTAGAAACAGGGTTGGATATATATGAACGTGTAGCCGCCATTGAAATGCGTCATTAGTTTTACATAGCTTCTTTTTTTTTTTTTTTTTTTTTTGAGTACTCTGATGGTCTTGAATTGAGGTTAATTGGTGAAGGTGACGTTGGCGAGAGTTTGGCTTGGGACCCTCGTAGAGAAGGTTACATTTTGAGTGCTTCATTGGCTCATAACATAAGTTTGTGGGATTTGTCTGCTCTGCCTCAACCAAAAACGCTCTCTCTAGTCCATGTTTTTGGGGTATTTTAATGTAAATAAGACAAAAAAAAAATAAAAGAATATTTTAAAAAGCGACCAAGCAGCTCCTTATTCCATCTGTTTATTCTTTTTTCTATAATAGTAATAGATATATTCGAGCCTTGAATATTAAAAAGAGAGAAATTTAGGAGACTTGACTTTAAGAAAAGCCTAGTATGTCTTTTATGGGAATCATGTTTTGTACATGGCAACTAATTGATAACAGAGATAATTATATTTTTATATATTGTATTTTGACAGTTTTTTTAGTTCATATTTTACTTGTTGAATATTATTAATATTGATCTTTATATTTAAAATTTGTAACAATTTATATCTCTATGGTTAAACAATGATTTTGACCAATAAGTTTACCAAAATAAAATAGTAAAGTATATATTTTTTAACTTTAAAATGGTGTTTTAATAAATTCAATAGTCAAAATTAAGGTTTGATCCAAAGAGATTATAAATATGTTACAAGTTTTAAATCAGAAAGCATACAAATTATAAATTGAGCAAGTTAAAACGCATGTATACTCTTGATAATATATCAAGAAAGTATAAAATGGGTGAAAAACAAGGGATATCATGGAGGAGGCGGGAGGAATAATCTGTGCAACCAAAATTCTTCAATTATAAATATTTTCTGGATGAAAGCTTTGGATATCTGGACCCAAAAAAAAAGGTTGAAAATAAGTTAAAAGGAGAATAAATGGAACTGGGAGAGAAGAAAAACCGGATTATTGCCAAACTTCTTAGAACCTATTCATATTTTCTTGTACGAGGCTGCGGCGGAGCACATTGTTTCAAGAAAAGAGATTCAATCATCAAGCATGTTTATCTATTAATCATGATGACATATTGACATTATCCTAGTAAAAAGCACTGAAGTCCCCAAATAATTCTTACACCAACCCACCATTTGCTTCAGCACCGTTTTTGCATAAAAGAATTAGATGCAATGAAAAGTTAAATGGCACTTACTATTTCACCAGTGCGGGAGAAAAGAGATTATCATGACTTGTCTAAATTAATAGCTTTGCTACTTGCATTAACCAACCAAACAAAAAACAGACGTACACCAATTCATTTGGTATGCTACAAACGACATCAAACTAGCTATTTCGGAACAATTGAGAGAGAAGTATCTTTTGAGTTCCATCTATGTAACTAGACAAAGAACTATGCATCATAATCCCCCTCAGCGAACTTATCCTCTGGATAAAACACGGCCACAACTTGCTTCCCAGCAAATTTTCTTCGATTCAACCCTTCACGGGCTTTCGAAGCGCCTTCCACTTCTGCATACTCAAGAAACACCTGAAAGTTTCTTGAAACGAAACAACAAAAGAGTCTATTATATGTGCAGAAGAGTCAAATTAATATAAAAGTTGTTACAAAATTCACTAGTGTACGTATTTTTTTGACAGTGGCTACCTTCTGTATCATTCAAAGCACGTACTAGGCCATTCAGAAAATTTCAATAGTACGTAGTAAAACAATCCCAACATACCTTCCCCACTCCAGGAACAAGAATTTTCAAAATGAGTAAGTTCTATGAATAGAAGAAATGAATCCAAGGCGAATTCAGATATAGGTCATCATGATTAATAAATATAATGTGTCAAATTTACTATGCTGCTTTCTTGACTTCTTTTATGTTTTTCCAGATATGTCCTGTACTTTTTTTAACATATATATTTAAAAAGGTTTTTTATTACCAAAACCCCCTCGACTCAGAATAATTCCGTAAAATTAACCATGAACTCAATTTTTTAGAACAAAAACCCCTAACCTCGGAACAATTTACTAAAATTAACCTTAATTTCAATTTTTTAGAACAAAATCCCTGAAGTCCCCTAATATTAGAGTAAAACCCCTTGAAATCTCCTAATATTAGTTTTGTTAGGAAAAAAAAATGTTTATGTTAGTTTTTTTTTTTACTGTTAAGTCCTTATTCTCTTATTTATGGTTTTTACGTCCTCAGTGTTATTATTTTTATTGTATTTTTATTTTGTATTTCCCCAATTCTTTTTTTATTTTTTTAAATAATAATTTCCCTTTATTTTCAATTTTAACACTGCTGAGATGAGCACCTTTTGGGTAAGTACTAATTGACAATAATTTTGGATAGAAAATATTAAAAGAGATTAACGTGAAACAAAAAATAATACTGAGGGTCTAAAAGTTATAAATAAGAGAATGAGGACACTTAACAGTAAAAAAAAAAACTAATATAAACATTTTTTTTTCTAAGAAAACTAATATTATGAGACTTCAGGGGGTTTTGCTCTAATATTACGGGACTTCAGTGGGTTTTGCTATAAAAAATTGAGTTCAAGGTTAATTTTACTAAATTGTTCCGAGTTCAGGGGGTTTTGATTTAAAAATTGAGTTCAGGATTCATTTTATTAAATTATTCCGAGTTCAAAGAGTTTTGGTAATAAAAAGCCATTTAAAAATTTAGAAAATGGGCATTGTTGTGTAAATTATGAACATAAGTGCACGTATCGAACAAATAGTAAAGATAATGAGTAAAGTATTGTTCCCATAATTAAATTGATTTTACTAACTAACGAATTGTGCTAATCCTAATTTTATTTGAATAAACGAAAAGAAGGTTTATAATAAAATCAAACAAATAAAAGCTAAACATTCTTAACAATGTTTATACATAATATTGTCAGTAAATTTCTGTAATATAATCATTAATCTTCTTCAAACATTAATAATTTAATTTAATAAGCAAGGTCATACATCTGATAAGAAATTCATAAGTGTTGAACAAAACTCGTAGATATCTCTATCTTGTAACAATCTCATGGTAATTTGATCATAACAAATTTAATCATAACCTCTCGGTCTCAAATCAAATTTCTAAATTATGCAAAAGTTGGCAGACATTCATAAGCATTAAGTACAAATCAAAATTACTCAATATTTATGAATAAACATCAATTGAATTGAAAATTAAGAGAATTTTAACATCATAATGTGGCTACATCTTCACACTAGAAAAGTAAATTAGTTCATACTAGAAATAAAAAAAAATCCTAAACATCATTCTAAACATGAGTAGAGAGAAGAATAGAACAAAAACCCGAAGTTGAATCAACAACATTCTGTCTCCAAGTTGCCAATCACTCTCTCTTTCTCTCTCTCTCTCTCTCTCTCTCTCTCTCATTTTCACGGCTCAAAAGTCTCTCCAATACGGCCTAAAAAGATCTATTTATAAGCTTTGAGACTTCTTGATCAAAAAGGTAAGTTTGCCTGAAAATTGCTAATCATTACTCGTCGTAGTGCCTAGGCGCTACTTCGAAAGGCTGACTTCATCAGAATGTAGTGCTGTGGCGCTATAGTCTCTGATTTTCTTATGAAATTACTCTGTTTCTAGCATTGCAGCGCTTCAACTATAGTGCCTAAGCACTATACTTTCTGCCTAACTTCTACAACGAACTTTTTTAAGCACCTTTAGACCTTCATTGAACATTCATAAAACCTTTCCTTGCACTTAAACAACTCCATGTCCCTCTGTTTTGATATACCCAAAATTTTCAACCAAAACACACATAAAACTTACAAAGAATTTCAAGAATTAACCTAAAACCGAGCTTAGAAGAAGCTTTACAAGTGAATAAAATTAACTTATCAGGCATAATTGGGGAAGAGCAAGTTCTGAGAGTAGGAAGTTTTGTAGGGGTTTAGAGGGATGGTTTTAGTTTGGCTTATTTTGTGTGTCGTTTTAGGTATTTGGTGTCGTTTGCATGCTTTCTGTTTCTTTCTATCTTGAATTGGAAAGTAGATGCCGTCTTAGTTGAAGTTGGATTCGGACTTGCATGACATCTCTGCTTACCGAACTGAATAACATACAAATAAGGGATAATTGCAAAAAAATATCCTGAAGTTTAGGTGTTCTTAAACCCTGAAGTTTGGACTCTGCAAAATAATACCCTGAGATTAAAAATTTCTGAAAATTAATACCCTGGACAGATTTTTTAACCAATTTTAAGAACAAAAAAATAATAATATCCTCCATTAGAACAAGATTAATTCATATTATTCATCTTAATTTTGAGAATATTATTATATTTTATCAGTTAAAAATCAACACAGGGTATTAATTTTCAAAAATTCGTAATCTCAGGGTGTTATTTTACAGAATCCAAACTTCAGGGTTTAAATTGCATAACATCCAAACATGAGGGTATTTTTTTGCAGTTATCCCTACAAATAATATAAAACTTTCAGCTTTACTTGATTTTTTTAATAAAAAAGAAAAACAAACCCACTACTTTTCGTTTGTTGAAACCAAGAATTTTACTTCAGGATTTCAGAATTAAGTAGACAATTATCACTTTTTCCAAATGCTTAACTAAATTTACTACCACTATTAGATTCTACCACTTTTGGGAAGGAATTAGTCAAGAATTCATCAAGAATCCGTCAAAAGTTTATTAAGAATCTGTCAAGATTACTACTGAGTCAAGAATCTATTAAGAATCTGTTAAGATCATCAAGAATTCATCAAAAATTCATCAAGAATTTATTTTAAAAAAGTGATATGGTGGTAGATTTAATTAATGAGGAAAAAAAAGTGGTATTCACCTAATTTATTCGAATTGTAAAAAGTCTGGACCCTCAATTAGTAAAACGAACGAAAATTGGGTTAAGTAGACAACTACCACTTTTTTCAAATGTTTAACTAAATTTACCACCACTATTAGATTCTACCACTTTTGGGAGGGAATTAGTCAAGAATCTATCAAGAATTCATCAAGAATCCGTCAAGAATCCATCAAGAATCTGTCAAGATTACCACTAACGTCAAGAATCTGTCAAGAATCCGTCAAGAATTCGTCAAGAATTCATCAAGAATTCATTTAAAAAAGTGGTATGGTGGTAGATTTAATTAATGAGGAAAAAAAAAGTGGTATTCACCTAATTTTTTCACGAAAATTTAGGGGACAATTAACTCTCCTTTAATAAAAGCCCAATTTTAAAGCCCAATAAAGAAAAATCGTATCCGCTGCAAGGGTATCAATATCATCAAGGCGGCGGGAAGAAATTTTGTACATACAAAATTCCTTTAAGCAATCATATAAATGGAGGAAATCAAAATTCTTGCAAGTAATTGTATATATGGATGAAAACACGACTATCTTGACTGCGAGCAAAAGGAGAATAAACGATAGGGTTAGTTTTTTTTTTTTTTTTTTGAGGTCACGATAGGGTTAGTTTTGACCAAAAAAAAAATACCGTTAAGTACAAATTTTTGTAGGTCTAACACTGTTGAATCCAAATCACCCAATACCCAATTTGTACACAAAAGATAGACATTTTAAATGTAAAACTATAATTCTGCAAAAGCTAAAAGATAACGTTAAAACCGTAAAAGTCCATAAATTAGAGTAAATTGCAATTAACCCTAAACAAAATAAAAATCGTATTCACTCCAAAATGCTTAGTACCTAGTCTTATCCATTTGTACCTTAAATCATATAATGACAATAAAGCAATAAACATACTTCATTATAGAATTCCTACAAACTGTCTCATTTAATTGAGCACTGTTTTGCATAATTGAATTAGTTTCTATGAAAAATTATCACATTACAATATCAGCAATACGAGACGAGAGACTATAACTTGTCCGAGTTTTGTTACTTGCATTAACTAGCCAGAAAAGACAGAAACCAATTCATTTAGTTTAGTTTCAAATAGTATACGGTACACATGACATCAATCTATTGTGGAACAAAAGACGAAAACTAACTAAACCGAAAGAAAACTGTCCTTTAAGTTCCATCTATCTAAGTAACTAGACAAATAACTAGAACAACTAGCCATCATAATCCCCCTCAGCAAACTTGTTCTCTGGATAAAACACGGCCACTACTTGGTTCCCACCAAATTTTCTTCCATTTAACCCTGCACGGGCTTTCGAAGCGCCATCCACTTCTACATACTCGAGAAACACCTGGAAAGAAAGAACATAAGAATCGATCAAGCAGAATTGTCAGATATAAAAACTGTCCCTTAGCTTAATATAAAATTCACTAGCTTTTTGGCAAGCTCCCTTCTCTATCATTTAAAACACACTACAATGGCCAATACAGAAAATTTAGATAGCAATGACATAATTAAATTAAAACGTACCTTCCCTACTCCAGGGGATGGTTCACCGTCCGCTCTAGGTCGAGGGATCACCACTCCCACCAAAGGACCTGCAGAACAAAGGAGTACAAAATCAGTAAATTCTATGAATAGATGAAAAGAATCCAAGTGAAATCAGATAGAAGGTCATGGAGGCTTCTGTCTGTATGTTAGGCCTGATTCTTTATAGCAGAATGTGGGACAACAAAAAGGCTGTAAAACAGAAAGATATAACACAGAAAAAAGAAAAAATTAATATGATGCGACCAACTTGGCAAGCTACTAAAGTTTAATGAGACAAAAATCAACTAGATAGCAAGATAAGAAAAGTTACCAAATTTTTCGCCCTCCTGTTTCATGTCTTCCATGATGTCTTCGTATTCCTCGTCATCTCTTAGCTCATCTGCAGAAACCACTTGAGTGAGACATATGACCTTGGAGGGTGCCACACCAACAGCAGCACCAGGTTGTTGCAACAACATGAATCTCTGCAAAGAACAAAATTAAGAGTGGAACTGAGAGATACAGAGGCTAAAGACAAATATAAAGTTACTAATAGACATTATAAAATTTAAAGGTCATTGAGGGGGGAAAAAAAATTAAGACAGAAAACATTTCAGTGCAATTCATAAAACATAACGCATCAACTTTAGAAACTGAAGGCAACCAATACAAAGCATGCTTCTGAATCTTGATGGACAGAAACACGATTTACTGAATGCATCACATGCAAAAAAAAAAAATGTTGATCAGCAACCAAAAGGAATTGTACAGAACACAAAAACAAGAACACAGCAACCCACAGCCAAAAAGAAAGAAAACCATATGAAGAAGGGTTCAGAGAAGTATAAGACCAACCACAGAAAAGAAAGCTGAAGAGGACCAAAATATAAAACACAAAGATAGTAATGAGGACAGACTGGATTAGATAATAAACATAGCGTGTCAAATTTGCACTGCTTGCTTCTTTTATGTTTTTCAACATATGTCCTGCCCTCTTTTTTTGTATACAGAAGTTCAGTAAAGAAAATTCGATCAACTATGTCTGCATAATGATACTCCTTTAACTGCACGAGCTAGTTTATTTTTAAAAGGAAACAAATCTGAGAAGAAAAAATAAAATAAGACTTGCCTTCATGATATCCCTCCAACATAAAATTTTGATACATACAAGAGGCTTGGCCCTAAATTATCATTATTTTGAATCAAGAATTTTGTTTTAGGGGGTCTCGAAACACCCTTCCCTTGTGTCAGTGAACAGGGGCTCCACGTAGAACACGCACGGGGTCTCACTCTCATATGTTGAGTTCATCAGTAACAGTCACCCCGAGAGTGTCATAGCAGAGCTTTTTCGTTCTTTCTTTTTTTTTTTCTTTTTTTTTGAGGGGAGAGCTTTTTCGTTCTTGGTTTATTTAATGCATATATAATGCACAAAAATTAGGTATTTCACGGTATTTTTCATTTTGGTTCATGATTTGACAACTTCACAAACTAAATTTATGAGCACAGAAGGATTTCAACCTACCTGCAATGCAATCTGCTGCTGCGCATGTAATAACACACTCTCTTGTTCAGGTTTGGGCTGGTTAGCACCTTGGTTAGCCCGTCTAACAGTGAGGGTCTTATCACCCATTTTAATTCCATTCAAAGCTGCACATGCTATGTCCGTGACTGAAAGATCTTGGTAAACACAAAAGGCATAGCCTTTTGAATTTCCCGTTTCTCTGTCTTTCACTAAATCAAAACCCCTCAGTGGGCCAAAGGACTCCAGCAACTCTTTGATCTGTGCTTCTGTGAAGTAATACGGTAACCCACCCACAAAAATGCGATCAGGACCCTCGAGCCCACCAGCAGAACCTGGTGTAAGCCCAACAGCAGCCAGGTTCAGATTGGGATTGGGTTGGCTTGGGCCAAGAGTAGCAGCGAGAGAAGGATTGTAATCACTAGGTCTCCTCACCTTAACAGGGGCTCCCTGCATTTAAGAGTAAAATAAAATCAAACAGGTGATTACAATGCAAAGCAATATGAACAACAACAGTGCTAGAAAAGCCCCATATCTAAACACGCACACATACACACAAAAGAGAAGATGGAATACCTCAAAAATAATCCCATCCAGGGCCATTGCATTACTGGCCTCCTCAACAGATCTCATCTCCACGAAGGCAAACTTCTTTTCATGGTTAATATAAACATTTACAACAGCATCCCCTGCATAAACAAATGAAAAATAATCAGACCTAAACTAGTAATTATGCACATGGACTAAGATCAAACATCAACATACCTGGACCAGCAGTGTTTCCTCCAATTGCAGCCATCACCTGACTGAAAAATGTTGCAACAGACTGCAGCAGAAACAATGCAATCTCAAATTAATCACTGAATGAAAAAACTTACTCATATGCAAGAAAATTATTGAAATTATCAGTAATAATAATATTTTAAAAGAGAAGTTTCTAGGAGGTGGAGGAAGCACCAAGCGATCAATCATTAATCATGAACTTCAGTAATAACTCTAACATGTAATGAGAACGAGGACAAGATAGAAAATAACAGTTCCTAAATTCTACAAGGGAACCTTTAATTTAACTCCACAGGAAAAAGTCAATATAAAAATTTTCCAAACAACACAAAAGAATAGATAGAAATGTTAACTGAATAACAATCTCGTGAGATAATAAAGAGATTATGAAGGTAGTTTACCTGTTCATTTGCTGTAGGAGGAAGCCCTCCAACGTACACCCGCCGAGCATGCCTCGTAGCCTGAATTGCAAAGAAATAGTAAAATTATAAACTGTTGCAATTAAAAGGTGAAAGAGACAAGGGACCAAAGAACTCAATTTTAACAAGATGGAAAAGAAAAGCTCAAGCCAACCTGCTGAGTCATGGCCTGCACTGGCATGACAGGAAGAGCTCCAAACTGCTGTAAGCAACCCAAATACAAAATCAATTAAACAGAAAAAGGGACTCATAGTATCTGTATTACCACCTTATATTTATTTAAGGTATGCAGGAGGAGATATTTACCTGGCCAGTTGCTAAAGGAAACATGTTCGGAAACATTCCAGGAATAGTTGGACTAGCCCCAGGCATCTGACCTGCAAAGAAAATTATATCACAAGTTCACAACTCAGTACTCTGAAAAATATCATGATTTAAATTCTCCTACTTACTGACTTATAGGACCTTAGAATAAAACAACACCTTCCACTTTTGTTTCCATGAAATTTCATTAAATTAAGCATACCCTAACCTTAAGAGTACAGTTTATCAAAGGAGAGATGAAATGATTTTGTACACAAATTCTGAAGTAAATATTTGTAAGACTACCAAAAAAAGGAAATACTGGCCGGTTGAAGACGAACAAGATCCATCAAACCGGTGCATTGATTCCTCCTTGTACATTAAAGCTACAGTAGTCGGCTCACACCCATTGTCATCACAGTGGGGCTAGTAGCCCAACATTGCCATCTTACAACAAAAGACAAGACACAAACAAACAAACAAACACCAAACACAAGAAAAAACCAAAGAGATCTCTCAGTCCCAGAATTATTTCACCAAGTAAGCAATAAAAAATTTATAGGCCCATCGAGAGAACACTTCTTATAAAGCTATATGCGCAAATGAAGGAACAAAATATCTTACCAAAATAACACCATGCAATTTGATACGAACTTTCCACACTATTCCACCAAAGAAAAAAAAGCAGTTAAGGGAATAGAGAAATGCTAAAGCTATGAGGATAAAATGTACCTGCAGCAGCTACTGCAGTAGCTAGCATTGCAGAAGCAGGAGGTGCCATATCAAAACCGCTAATCCTTTTGCTGCAAGCATAAAATGTTAGGACACCAGAAGCACAGCTTTACATTGCATATCAAAAAATATTACAACAGCCTATTATAGAATTGTCCATAACCCAGTTGCCACTATCATTCGTAAAAAATTACTCTTTAAAAAAAAAAAAAAGATAGGCAAAAGATAACTTGAATGAGAGATTAACTTTCAACAATTGCTCGCTAATAGATGATAGATCACATAGAAGCATGTACCTCTTCGAGCGCGAACGAGAACGTGACCTTGACCGGGACCTGTGCTCAGACCTACCCCTTGAACGTGAACTAGACCGGCGCCTGTGCCGATCCTCCCTTTCCTTATCATAATCCCTCCGTCTGTAGGAAATTAAAGAACATCAATACATCTAGAGGTACAACAGAGTGATATGCAAGAAACTAACTGATTTAATTTTGGTAAGTTTATTAGTCTATTCATATTACCTATCATAATCGCGGGTGCGAAAATAATCATCATCGTCATCATCCCTATCTCTGCCTCGTTCCCTTCTCTCACCACGATCCCTGTGGCGATCTCTATGATGACGATCACGGTCTCTATCTCGGTCCCTGTCCCTGTCTTTGTCCCTGTCTCGGTCCTTCTCCCTATCCCTGTCTTTTTCCCTATCTCTGTCCTTGCTTCTCCCCCCATCCCTATCTCTCTCCCGATCCCTGTCCCTGTCCCTCTCCTTTTCACGCCCTTTCTCTCTTTCCTTTTCTCTACTCTTGGAAGACTCTTTCTCATAATCACGAGAACCGTGCTGCAAAACATATGTCAGTTACATTGTATATCCGTAGCGAAACAAAAAATAAATAAAGTTACTTGTCTAGAATGAATGACAAAGAACTGTACGTATAAAAGCGTAAGCAAGAACACAAAACTAGAAATAGTGCCAAAACAAAACGCCATCGACTAATGAAAAACCATAAGAGAGCTTTTGAATCCGTAACGGATATACGATAGATCGTCTAAACAACAATATGGGTTATAGCCGAATTTTCGAAATACAACAAAAACCCTAAAATATCAGAACTGTGATTTATCCTATTCAAAAGCGAAGATTCAACCCCCCCCCCCCCCCCCCCAAAAAAAAAGAAAAATGCACACACAAAATTTAAACAAAATACAGGTTTATATTCACCAAAACCAAATCAAACAAGTAAAAAAGAGAATGTATAATACATATAGATGTGTATGTATATATATATATATATATATATATATATATATGCATATTGCTCAGTCCAATTCTACCTGAGATTTGGAGTCACTGTAATCATCAGGGCCACCATGACTGCTACCACGAGGTTGGGGAGAGGAAACCCCGCCACCGTAGTTGTCCGCGTCTTCTCCATTACCGTCGTATCTTCCTTCGTAATCAGCCATATTATTAAGTTATTTTCTCTCCCACCCTCCGTTTGGTTCTCGGGAAAATTGTGAAGAGCGAATCGGAGCGCCGAGAGTGGTTCTAGTTCTAGGGCTTACGAATTGGGGTTTTGCACTTTTTTATATTGGGCAACTGGGAGATGCTTCGCACAGCCTTATGTTTTGGGGAAAAAAATTAAAAAAATAAGTTAATATTAATAAATAATTTACACTACGCTACTTAAATTAGGCCAAATTGCAGTAAGACCCTCTACATCAAAGATATTTACATTGATACCCCTTAAATTCAAAGGAAATTAAACAAATCCCGACCCTCTATTATAATCCTCCGAGCCAAAAAAAATCCCCCTATGATTATCAAATTTGAATAAATGTATCAATCATTAGATTTAAGTTGGATTACAAGTAATTTCTATCATGATGATAATTTTAATTTTTTGAATCACGATAACAGTATAGTTGTAAAAATTTTATTGATTCTTTTACTTTTTTTTTTTTTTTGGCTTTAGTGGGTGTGTTGCAACCTATCATTAAATTTTTAACTGAAACACACATGAGGAGTAAGTTATAGCATCTAAAAATGGGAATTTACACCTAAGGGGTTTACTAAATCCTTGTGATGAAAATATAGGACTCACTCATTAATGTTTTCAAAACTAACCCCAATTGACATGTCACATATATAAAATTATTTGGATACCCTATTTCTTCAACAAACTTCAAACTATTTTAGCCAACTACCGATCCCGATCCCGACCGCGGCGACGGTGCCTCCGCTCGACTAGGGTCGAAAATTTTCGACCGTGGTCGAACTTGTCCGGCCGCCTCTCCCGGTTGTTCCGATCGTTTTCCAACCGGTGGCCAGAAACGACCCCAATCGAAAATGTTCAACTGGGATCGAACTACCGTTCGACCGTAGTCGAACAATTCGATTGGAGTCGAAGCCACCGATTGAAATTTTCGACCGACGTTCGACTGGCGTTCGACCGTGGTCGAAAAATTTCGACACCAGTCGAACATAACCGGCTGTCTTCCCGGTGCCGCTTCCGTCACTTTTGATTTTTTCGACTTGGTCAAAATTTTTCGACTAGGGTCGAGTCAGGGGTAATTTTGGAACTCCGAAATATTCATTAAATGACATCGCAATAAAAGTCCTACTTTTGTAAATGGTTTATAAGTTGTCCCTTTTTTCATCACATGTATTAAAAGAGGGTCAAAATTGATAATCTCCCATCTAAAAATATATTTGAAAGGTAATTAGGAATTTATTCAAGCATAAAAATGAATAATTACAGTAAATTTTCTCCACACTCTAAAGCTTCAAAAACACTAATAAATGCAAATAATACATATTTTATTCTCTCCAAATCATTTTATTCAGTTTATTTTTCTTTAATTACGCTTTTAAAAGCGTACAACATTCTCTTTTGTTTTTTTTTTTCCCCAAAAAATTTAACACTATGTTGCAATTTAGACAGTTCGTGACCAAATTACTTCAAATCGAAAAATTTAAAAGCTTAATTGACATAATTAAAACTTTGAGCACTAAATTACCATAAAATTGGATAGCTCATGGACCGTTTGTGCCAAAACTTTTTAGAGAAAATGTCATTATAATTTGACTAATTCAATAGACGTTAGTCTTATTTCCCTCGGAATTACAATTATATAAAAACACATTTTACTCATTTATATAAGAGTAATGTTAGTCACTTATATAAGAATAATGCTTGAGACACCAAGCACTTGTGAAAAACAAAGAATTATATCAAGTGATGCATCATTATTTTAAATCTCACTTTATCTTAAAATAATACTACATTGTTAGAAGTTATGCGATTGAAAATAATGCCACATCATTTTGGCTCTATTTGGAACATGAATTTTTAGAGGGGGAAAAAGTTATGAGGGAAATGTCAAGGAAAAGGAAAGAAAACTATTTTCTAAAATTTTTTATAACTTTACTTTAGAACTTTTCTCTTTTTTAATTAATTTGTCAAATTTCTTTATGCTAAAAAGAATGATGCCAAATCTAACTATAAATTTCCCTTAAAAAAAATTTCTATAATTTTTTGTTTGAATCTAAACAAAAAATAAATAAAATTCCTTGGAATTTTTTTTATTTCTCTCGAAAAATCTAGGTTCTAAAGTGAAAGTTTTTTTTTTTAGATACAAAGTGAAAGTTTTTGGTTTCTATAGTGTTATTATTATATAATGAAGTAAAGAACAAAAGTTACAAAACATTAACAAGATGTTTGATATAATCCAGAAAGAAAAAACAAAAATATCAAATCTGTGATTGTTTTTTCAAACTTTATAATTTTCATTAATTATTTGGCTTTTTATTACCAAAACCCAGTAATTTAGTAAAATTAACCTTGAATTTAATTTTTTAGACAAAACCCCCTGAACTCGGAACAATTTAGTAAAATTAACTTTGAAATCAATTTTTTAGAGCAAAACCCCTTGAAGTCCCCTAATATTAGTTTTGTTAGGAAAAAAAAATGTTTATATTAGTTTTTTTACTGTTAAGTTCTTATTCTCTTATTTATGGCTTTTAGGTCCTCAATATTATTTTTTATTTTATTTTATTTTTATTTTTCCTAATTATTTTTTTATTTTTTTGAATAATAATTTCCCTTTACTTTCAATTTTATCACTGCTGAGATGAGCACATTTTGGGCAAGTACTAATTGACAATAATTTTGGATAGAAAATATTAAAAAGGATTATTATGAAACAAAAAAATAACATTGAAGACCTAAAAGTTATAAATAAGAGAATAAAGACTTAACAGTAAAAAAAAATTAACATAAATATTTATTTTTTTAATAAAACTAATATTAGAGGACTTCAGGAATTTTGTTCTAAAAAATAGAGTTCAATATTAATTTTACTAAATTGTTCGGATTTTACTCTAAAAAATTGAGTTTAGAATTAATTTTACTAAATTATTCCGAGTTCAGAGATTTTGGTAATAAAAAACCTAATTATTTAAAGGCTCACTCAGGTTATTTCCTAATTATGTAAGTTAGCAATCAAAAGACGATAAAGAAAAGTTTTTCAATAAATGCGTCCGTACATTTTTTTTCTATAATTTTTTGTTCAATAGGTTTGAGAGAATCTCTTAATATTTAATTCAATATCTCTCGATAATTAATTCGACATTTCCAAAAGCGAAGGGGTTCCGTTAAAAGAAATTATGGCTCCTTTGAATCTATCCATTGCTTAACAATTTCTTTTAGAAGAGAAGATAATCACATCGACAATTCTTCCCCTTTTTTCGGTTTAACTTTTCGAAAAATATCAACTATAATATTATTATTTTAATTTTGTATCGGGATTAAAAAAACATATTTAATATTTTTGCCACACACTTTTGTTTATATCAAATTAAAATTTTAATTTGTATTTTCCTATCAAATAGCATTGAGCTCACAGATATTGTGGAGATCAAAACTTGGGATCAAGGAAGGGGAAAAAACGATTTTTATTCATTAAACTTATAAAACATAAATAAAAAAAGAATGATTAATAGTAAAAATATTTTAAATAATTAAAAGCACTTACAATGAGGGAAAAAAAAAAGAAAAGAAAGACAAAATAGGACTTTTTTTTTACTTTTGTCATTCTCTTTTTTCTGTCATTTAAATTGTTTCAAAATTCTTTACGTTTTTTAGCTTCATCATTATTATTTTGACTTAAATGAAAAAAAAAAAAAAAAAAGACCAAATGGGAAAGGGGAAATTCATTTTAAAACTTGTCTTTTTTTTTTTTTTCATTTTGATTGTTTTGAATAATTTAAAACCCTTTTAATTTCATTACATATTATTGATGTTTTATGAGTTTAAATGGTAAAATGTTTTTTTTCCAACAATCTAAAGTTTCAATTCTAACCACATTTGTAGGTCCATTATTATTTAAAATAAAAAACACATAAATTAAAAGTTGAATATGTTATAAATGAAAAGGTATTTTTTTTTTTCCCCCTAAAACACTAAATGCGGTGAATTTTTTCTAATATATTATCGCATATTGTATGGCATTATGTAAATCCTTCTCAAAGACCAAAAGACGAGTTTTTCTTCAAGACATCAACCCCGAGTCCCGGACTATACACTATGCAGTCACATAATAATTTGTTCATTCTTGCCCAATTTATCCAGAAGGTAGAAAAAAAACATGGCTATTATGATCACTTCTTTTGTCAACGGAGCTATTGAAAACAACAAAAATAAATAAGAGAAAATTAATAAAAAGTATGAAGCTCTGTATTCCTTTTATTTATTTTTCGGGCCCTATAGCATTATTCTTTATTTTTCGTTTACTTATTCGCGAAGAAGTTAATGGAAATATAGTGGGAGAAGACGGTTTGCCGTTTCTATTTCCGCTAATTGCTCTCTCGAGAGGATAAGAATTTTACTTTTCTAATGAAACCTCCGAAGAAGATAAGAATATACAGAGAGTGGCCATTTGAGACTCTCAATGTTACAGTTAAGAGACCACACAATTATAATATTAGTCCACCAATAACCATTAGAGAACTCGAAAAAGACAAATAGAGACTATAAATATATCCTGAAAAAAAAAGAAGCAACATTGGAAGGTATACACTCCTCTCTCTCTCTCTTTTGAAGCTTTTACTTTATCAATTCTATTCTAAAATCAACAGCAGAAAATTTGACTTTTCAGTATTTAGTGTCATGACTCATAATTGAGATGAATCGAAGAGGCATAGTAACTTGTATTTTTGCGCATCTGGGTGGAAGAAAAGAAACAGTGTAATGCTTCTAGCCAGATAAGATCGTAAGAACATATTCCATTAATGCGTAGGCCAAGAGATTTTTCTTCCAACGTAACATAAAAAGTCTGGAACGCCAGCTTCCTGTTGACGAGTATTTTCTCCGCAATCAAACAAGAGTGTCAGAACATCATTTTGGATTGCCATCACCGCTTTTCAACACCCAAAATGACCCTTTGAACACGCAAATTTCATTCATGACCTGCACAAATTAATAAAACTTGTTGAGTTAATCAATGGAAAACGGGAGGACAGCAAACTTGATTTCGTGTAAATCAAACTAGAGTTGGATTCTCTTAGCACACTCCTACATAACCTGAACCTGCAAGGGTTGTTTCAGTGTTTATGACTGAAAATGAAAATCTGATTAAGTAAGAGAAGTTTGAATACGTAAGGCAGGGTTTGGGAGCTACAGAATCACGATAACCAGTAATCTCATTGTTACTATACTCAAGTCTTCTTGCAGAAAAGGTTCTACCCAAATAACATGAATACTCTTTTTCTTTAGTGTGACTAATTCTTCAAATCAATTAACATTTCTTTGGCAAACACAACTCAGAAATACACTTCCCAAAGAAAAGTTAACAAAGAAATGGAATTCACGATCACAACCGTGTATGCAACCAATCAAACAGACAGCAGCATATCACAAAATAATCAAATGCTACGATAGTATTAGGAAATTCTTCACATTTTAGGCATCCCCTTAGAAATGAAATTCATGGTCTTTCATGTCTTGAACTCATTCACACTTTGGGAACCCATCTAGAATCTTCAGATCAAGTTTATTATGCATGACATACGTGCATACAGATTAGCATACTGGAATTCAAGCAAAAGCGGAAAAGATGATTTATATGTGAAACGTTTACCTGAAGGACGTTGGAAACCTACCAACGTCATGGAGCAATACCAATCTTTTGCATTATAAGTTAAATAAAACATAAAGAATTAAACTCGCTCTATGCTCCTCCCACTTCCCCTTTTCTAAAGTCCTTCGAAAGTACACAACAAAATTTCAAAGAAAATAAAATACCAGAAAAACCATAGGAACAAGTTCAATAGCTAACCTTACTATACTCGTTGTTGTTTATATCCCTGTTCAGGGCTTTCTTAGCAGCATCAAAAACTTCAGCCTTTTTAAGTTTCGCATTGGGTCCATTCTGACATAGAAGATCAATTACAACATTCCTGAAAACGAAAGACATTTTTTAGATAAAACACAAAGTAACACTACCATGATACCATCATCAGTCATCACTACATCATAATCATAATGATTATAGTAGGAAAATACCACAAATATTATATATGGCAGCCTCATATGTACTCAAAGCCACACTGAATAAGCACACTTAATACTAGAGATAGAAATGGGGACAACCTGAATGGATCATATTGCGGGTGCTCCGGGGATGATTTCAAGACGTATAGACCATTAACGTTTATTGCAACTTGATCTACAAGTTTCCGTAGCTCCTCAGGAGCATCAGTACCATATGATGCTGCTTTTACAAATCTAGCATCTGGCTTTGGAAGATTCAATTTATTTAGTGCCAGATCACGTAAACCTTGGCATATCAGCTGAAAGCTGCCAAGAAAATGAACATTCTACTATTAGTCCTCGCAACAAGATTTTAAAGGAAACTTTGACCAATGATGGTGAAAAGGAAAAGGGGGGAAAAGAAAAATCCATCAAATCTAAGCATGGCTGAGGAATTATGATATTAAATCCACATAAACTTTAATCCTGTAACAGGGATGAGTTGGGAGAAAACTTGTCTTCCCTTGTAAGGACCAACTGGACAGGATCATTCATTGAGATACTATACGTTTTGAGAATGTTGCAGAAGAATGACAGGATCAAACTATAATATTTGCATTCTTATTGGAGGCGAGATCATACACTTTAAGCCAGGAAACTTTTATTTTACCCATGGATATGTACCTGCAAACCTTGTGATCTTGAATAACTTTTGGGAGGACCTTTGACAATAGAGCTTCTCGAACATCATCTGAAATGTTTTTCCCACTAAGTACTTCATCTGCACCTCTTGTTACAACTGTTTCAGAAGCCAATGATCTCACAGGCCTACTAGACGTGCTGACACTCGTTACACCACGCCCGGATTTTGAATCTCTAAAACGCTCCTTTATACGTATGTGCACATCTTTCCAATGCTCTTCTTGCTCCTTAACAATATCTGGGTAGAGTTTTATAAACGAAATATCTGTATACTCCTTAAATTTCCAATCTTTAACTTTAGGTCTTTCAACAGCAAAAATCTTCAGAAATTGGTTCACCGCATTTTTAAGGGATGGTGGACAACGTAAAGATGAAGAGGTGATAACTGGACTCTCCGAAAATAAGAGGAGGACAAAATCCCTTGCGATGCGCTGATTGCCATCCTCTTTAATTGGAAATAGCAATGTACTCTTAGGAGTCCACAGACCTTGCACTAACAGAGCATGTCTCTGAAGAACATCCAGAATTTCATCCACAGTACAATCAAGAGCATAATGCTTAACAGCGCTGAATCGGTGAACTGCAGGTCCCTAAAACAAAAACCTTGAATTACTACAGGGAAAAAAAAATTGAAGTAGCTGATTGAGAAACCTTCCAAGTGCAAAATCACACCAAAAACAGTGTTCTTGTAGCTACTTCATATGTAATGAAAGAAATTGCGACAAACCTGACAAAGTAATTTCGGAATACGCTCTTCTAGAGGTAATGAAAGCAACAACCTGGAAAAATGTTGCACATCTTTAAAATCAAGATCAAAATAGAAATCATTATAGCAAAATAACAAACATATTAAAACAATCGAATCATACAAGTATGAACGTATAAAATTAGCATACAAAGATTCCCATAATGTCAATTAGAAACAAAATAAAAGGAGAATTAAACCATACTTCTTTGAAGGACCTTTGGGCTTGACGACATTCTTGAAGGATCCAGGACACAAGGAGTTGATGTAATCATACCTGCAAATAAAGAAAAAAATCAAACATCATTAGCACATTTAATAAAACATTAAAACTTCAAGATCTTTAAGGTGATGTCGCAAGTAAAATACTTTTAACTTATTATCGTGTATATATATATATATATATTAATTATGGTTCCCAATCCAATAGGTATTTGTTTTTTTCTTTATTTTTTTTACCTATCTATAGGTATTTTTTTTTAGCCGTTGGATCATTATCTAACGGTATTTTTTTTAGCCACTGGATCATATTATCTAACGGCTACCATAATTTGAGTAGTTGGAAAAAAAATAATAAAAATAAATACATATTATTTAATGCATTTCTCTCTCCACCTTTTACCATGAAAAGACGTGCATGATGATTTTTAATTAGGCAAAATAATACCAATGAATAGGTTTAAAAAAATACCTACCGGATTGGTGCCCATTGATTATATATAAAAATAATAATAAATCAATAAATAAATAAAAGAACTTACGCGCTCATTGTAAACTGAAGAGGTGAAGATTCTTGAGCAACCATTCTTCGTAGATATTTGGACGAAAATTCAGTGTCAGAGCCATGGTACTTGAGAGGAACCCAACACTAAGGAAAATAAATATATGAAACAAAGATTATAAACAGATTAGTATTTGCAAAATAGTATTTGCTGATAACAATTGAAAGGACTCCAGCAAAGCGTACAGTTCATTGGATGTAAACATTTAGGTGTAAAATGGCCACATATAATCTTAACAATCACACAGACTAAGAAAACTAAAATTACTTCGTTAATATATGGGTATGGAGGTTGTGTTGCTCGGAAACAATCAGGAATCTAAAGATACAAAAAAAAAAGGCTAATGCCTGATAGTAAGACTTCTGTACAAGGAATACTATTCATCAGTTGTGAGGTACCATTCAAACTTAAATGCATGAGAATGTAGTATTCAAAAATTAGAAGGCAAAAGATCTTTAAAAGAATTATCACTAGAACTTTCAATTATTCATTCTGAACAAGAGAGTCTGCTTATTATGAATAGCAACATCATCATACCGCCTCATCTGCTATTTTCTGCTCCACTGAATTCACCTGCTTAATCTGCACCGAGAAAAAGGATACAAGAAAGGCTAACTAAAATTACAGACCAAAAGATTAGAAAGAAATTATGCATCGAAAACGCAACAAACAACTAGAAATTGAAATGGACCTGCTTTTGAGATGAACCGACAGATTTTCTCTCACTGGATTCTTCTAATTTAATTGAATCTTCAGCGTCTCCTGCGACATTAATCTTCCTTTCTGAACCACCAGAACTAAAATGATTTAGTGATGGACGAAGCTGTGCAACTGCATGAATAGGGTTCAGGTGCAACTGCAAGGTCAAGAAAATGAAAAAAACTATTATAACAGTATAATAATAAAATCTATCAACATTACGTGGAAAAAAAAAAAATGTAGTGAGGCACCAACAACTAAGTCACATGAAAGTCTAAAGTATTAAATGAACTTGAAAATTCTACCACCAACTAGAGAGAGAAAAAAAATAAAAAAGCAGAGCAAGTAATTCCATGAACGATTAAGCAAATTCAACCACATCCAAAAGGCATGACTAAGATGTACGTACCTTATTACCCGTCAAAACCCCAACAACATAGCCAGTTGCTCGAGGTGTCCTCCATAAACTAGACAAAGTCTAAAGGAAAACCAAAAACGAGAAACCACGTTAGGTTATATAATTATAGGCCTATTGCAAGATTGCAACTCATAAGAAATGAGAAGGTCAAAATGACATCAAAGCCTAAGAAAACAAAATATTCCTTTGGAAAAAAAAACTACTAAGAAAACAAGGGACTTGGTTTGGCAAACATGAATTTCATGGTATCCGTTGTTGAGCTTCAACAGTACAG
Source organism: Trema orientale (assembly GCA_002914845.1). Classification (NCBI taxonomy): domain Eukaryota; kingdom Viridiplantae; phylum Streptophyta; class Magnoliopsida; order Rosales; family Cannabaceae; genus Trema; species Trema orientale. Next base: position 1,088,903 of record JXTC01000004.1, read on the forward strand.
ACAAATTGGAGTAAAATACAACCCAAAGACTTGTCAAGTATTAGCACCATTGGCAAAACCAAGATTATATAAAATCAAAGCATAAGCAACACAGATAGTCAAAAGACTTGGCAATTAAATGCAGGAACAATTACACTACATATCACTTTAAAATCAACCTCCAAGTAAAATGATAAAAAGACCTGTTTTGTCATCTTCAGTTTGGTACCACAATCTTGGTCATAATTCTTGGATTCAACATCCATGGACAAATCAAGCTCCACTTCACCACTCCCAGGCTTAACCCTAACCTAAAAAAATCAAACTCGAACACAAACATGAAAAAGGATAATCACAAAAATTAAACTGAGAACTCAATAAACAAGAAGAAAGGCTAGATGGGTACCTCTTCACATCGCTCGTCCAATTCATAGGGCCTCCAGCACGGCCTTAATGGGTATTGCAATACATATAGCTGCAAATACATACATGTATCTATATAACCAATAAACAAATGGAACATTACAAAGGGGCTGAGACTGAGAGAAGGACAGGCCAGGGCAGACCTGAGTATCGTCATCGATTTTGGGATTGAAGAAGACGTCGATCTCTCGAACAACCATATCTTCGTCGCCCGCGTCTACATCCATGGGATCGTTTTCCTCCGGTTCTTCTTTGGCTTCCGTCTTCACAAACCCATTTTCGGGCGAGTACTCGGCCTTCGGCGCCGCATTGATTTCCTCCTCTTCTTCTTGCTTCTTCACCTTCAATTCCTCAGGCTCGGCCTTTGGCTGTGGCTTTGGCTTGAGCTTGGAGGAGGCCTTGGTGGGCGCGAACTTGCCGGCTCGAGATGGAACCTGGCTCGGCTCGTCGAACTCGTCCAGGTCCCCCATACTCCAGACCTCTCTGGTGTGTCCGTACGATTTTGCTCCGATGGCCGACCGGTGAGAGTGAAGACGAAAACAACACTCTCGGAGGTTTTTGGGGTAAAACGGGGTGAAACGGGGGTTTTGCAAAGCACTACTACTTGCTCCAAAATCGATATTTGGTTAAGTTTTATTATCGCTTTTTCAGGAAAATTTTTTTTAGTATTTTACTATTTTACGGCTCGAAGATAAAACTCAATTTAATAATAATTAGAAATAAATTCGATTTGCAACTAAGGCCAGTTTAGTTGCCTTGCTCCAATATTTGAGGAATGTGTGTGTGATTTTAGAGGTTAAGGATTTAAAATTTAGTAGTGATGAATGTGTAAATTATTTTTTTTATTTTTGTAATAAGTGATAATCATTAGTTACGTTTCACTTAAAAAAAATCGACTTTTAAAAACGACATGCACTATTAACGAAGCAGCGACTTGTATTTTCAAGTTTAATTTCATGTCGATTAAGTTAAAGAATAAGATGTTATGCATTTAAGATTATTTCATATTCAATATATTTTGGTCATAAACTATCAAAATGCCTCATTTTGGTATCAAAATGTGTTTTTCTCTGAGTTTTAACAATACTGTTGTTATGCATGTATTTCGTATATGCTCGAGAGAAATCGAGCTTATTTGAAGCTCGTCTAATTCGAGCTAAATCAAGGAACGCAACTCGTTTAGGATAGGTCAATGATGAACTGGTTGTCTTTAGTCATAAAACTAGCAAATCTTTATTACGAGATTCCTCAGTCTAAATTTATCAAATCTCAATATATCCGTAAACAGTTTCGGAAAATTAGGATAAAATCTCCTTAAAATCATATATATTTCAAATTTTACATCATTTATTTGAATTAAAGGCCCGATATATGTTACATTATCTGTAAATATCCCTTATGCCTATAAATATAAAAAATTAGGTCAGAATAAGGGATTGAAACACTCTTGTAACCAAAAAAGAGAATAAGATTGAATATAGTAGATGTAGGCTCTTTATTTGAAAAGCTGAACCACCCTAAAATTGTGTGTGTTCTCATTCATTTACTATATTTCTCTCTTCATTAAGATCTTGTTGTTGAACTAATTTTTGATATCAACAACCGTTATAAACTAACGGTAAAAATTACCCCTCCAAAACAAGCATAATTTAGAATAGTATAATGTGATATCCAAAAGTTTAAGAGCTAAAAATGAGAAAATAAAAATAAGTGTAACAGAGTGTGGTATTTAAAAGTTTAAGGGCTTAAATTGAGAAAAAATCATAGTTCATATTCTGAGTCTTGGAATTCTGAGAGTTAGTGACCAATAATGAATTAAAGTTTAACTTCCACATTTATAAATTTATTAACATTTTATCAAGAAACAACACGTCATTGAAATATTAAAAATGGTCATCATTCGATGGTAAAAACAACATTCATGGCTTCATGGTGAGCAAGCGAGCTATGCTAGATTGGTCTGTTATTAGCAAGAAGGCTTTGCTTTCTCCGTTACGACGAGTATAGATGCCCACAGAACTGGACAAAAAAATTGTCAAAGCACGTTCAATTGTTCTTATATACGGATTCTGTCACTCTTCCGTTTGAATTGAGTGCCGTTTGGAAGTTAAACCACATGTCCTTAGTTTCCGTTTTCTTTGTATTGTATTACAAATCAAAAGTTCAATGTCGTTTACGTGATGAAACTCTATGTCATTTTCATGCAAAAGTTTTACATGGTCTCTCAGTTTTGGGTACGTGGATTACAATTTTTGTCCTGGATCTTTTTGATTTATCAGTGGATTAGTTGTGGCCTACTAGTTTTCAGGAAATTTGTACTCGTAGTTGTAAAACTATAGCAATATTCTATAATCTGACACTATTAATAACAATTAGTTTAGGGGAACTTGTTTTTTTTAAGATTAATGGTATCATTGGTCCCCAACCTATTATCATATAGGCATATTGGTCCTCAATCTTTTTTTTTTATGGTATTTAAGTAGTAAACATTTTTCTTTTTGACACCATTAGTCATTTTGGCATATTCCATCTAAGCTTCCATTAAAATTCATTTGAATGAGAGAAATTTTGTACAATTGATCTCGATTTTTTAATTGTTTAACAATTTGATCCCTATTTTTTTGTACTCATATTTTTGATTAATAATATTGTATCTGCTAATCTTTCGAAAAATTAAAATTCTAAAAAATAAATTTTTCAAAAGATTGACAGATATAATAACATAAAGAAATGAACATTTAATAGAAAACTATAAAACTTTTCAGGCTTATTTGTTGCAAATAGTTAATTAATTTTTTAAAATAACCATTCATAATTATATGAATATTTAATAGATATAATAAATTTTCAGCCAAATTTGACTAGTATAAAAGTGTATATGTGAATTTTTTTTGTTTAAAAATGGTAAAATAATTATTTTTTGTTCATAAAGTAACTATAGTTTGATTTTATTCATAAAATTGCTATAGTTTGACATAAACTAAGGTTTATTAGTCTATTTTTTTTCCTTTTTTGAATTTAGTTTTTAAATGAACTGCTTATTTTATATCCTTCTTTGAATTTTAATTTTCCGAAAGATTGGCAGATGCAATATTGTTAATAAAAAATATGAGTACAAAAAAATAGGGACCAAATTGTTAAATAATTAAAAAATCGAGATCAATGGTGTAAAATTTCTCTTATTCAAATGAATTTTAACAGAATCTTTGATGGAATATGCCAAAAGAACTAGTGGTGCCAAAAAGAGAAATGTTTAGTACTTAAATGCCACAAAAAAAGGTTGAAGACCAATATGCCAAAATGATAATAGGTTGGGAATCAATAATGTCATTAACTCCTTTTTTTTCCCACGTTAACATGGGGGAACAGATAAACTCGTTAATTACCTGTTTCATATGTTTTTACAATCAATTTTGTGAAAAAATATTTGCACATATTTTGTCAGAATGGGTAAATTAAAAAGGAAAAAAGACACCTAGTTCTACCTTTTGATAAATAATACCAAGAATATTATGTCCAAATTTTTACTTATTTTTGTACTACTTTCTTTTAGAAAAATAACAAATTCTTACTAAGAAAGACCAAATAACTTCTTAGAATTTCTATTTTTTCTTGTTTCTTTTTGCTACTAGTTTACTTGTAGCTGATCACTTTTAAAACTAATTACCAATTTATTATTAGAAATGATAAACTAATTGATTTTTGGAAACTAGAAACCAAATTGGTTACTAAAAACCAACAATTATATTGGTTTTCACCATAAATATCATTACTATTTAGTTAATAAAAACTGAAAACTAAATTAGTTTCTATCATAAACAGTAGAACTATTTGGTTAATTCAATTATTGATTACTTGAAACCAATTTGGTTATTGGAAACTAGTTGCCATAATCCAAAAACCAATATATATTTCTGTTGCTTTTACTTCAAAAATATAATTACTTAATTTGAGGACTTGATCATATTCTTCAGCATCCTTCAATGCCTCACCCAATTATTGCTATAAGGCATTTTTCAAAAAGAAAATCACAATAACTTTCAGGAACTTTCATTGTTTCTTGTAATTTGAAAAAGAAACCACAATGGTTTCTAGGAAATTTTTGTGTTTTCTTGTGATTTACTTAGCTACAGGGCAATTTGCTAAAAAGAAATTACGATGGTTTCCTGTGATTTATTTAGCTACAGGACATTCTGCAAAAAGGCAAACACAATGGTTTCCCGGAAATGTTCATGGTTTCATGTGATTTACTTACGTACAGGATATTCGAAAACCACGATGGTTTCCTGTGATTTATTTATCTACAAGACATTCTGCTAAAAGGAAACCACAATGATTTCTCGGAAATATTCATGGTTTCATGTGATTTACTTACGTACAGGATATTCGGCTAAAGGAAACTAAAATAGTTTCTAGGAAACCTTTGTGCTTTTCTGTAATTTACTTACGTACAGGGCTTTCGGCTAAAGAAAACCAAACTGGTTTCCTGTGATTTACTTACTTATAGAACATTCTGTTAATGGGAAACTAAATTAAACCAAATTGGTTTCCAGGAAACTTTTGTAGTTTTCTTTAAAAAAAAAAAAAAAAAAAAGATGACTTATATACTAAAATGCCACCGTGTTTTCTAACTTTCAAAGTATTTAGAAAAATGCCATAATGTCGTATGGATTTTTATTATTTTTGAAAGGTCGTAAATTTAATATTATTTTTTGAAAAATAGGTATAAGTGTCCAAAACCCAATTAAAAATAGAGTTTTTAAACAAATTTTGAAATATTAAAAAAATTGAATTGGAATCTTGGTTTTTCAGTTCTATTCAAGTATTTAAAATTTTATTTTCAAATTTAGCCCTGACGAACCTAATGGTACAGATTAAAAATACTGTATCACTACAAGAAATTAAGAATAAAAGTAAAGCATAGGGAATAAGTCTAGGATTTTCTTTCCTAGAAAAATATGTAATTTTCTTATTCTTTTTAAGCATTACCAAACTCATTCTATTGAAAATGGACACTTTCGTTGATAACCGCATCACGTGTGTATAAATTGGACTTGGATGTCTGATTAGTGGTTCTTTGGGCCAAGCCAACTTTGGGCTTACAGCTCTGGTCTGGAATGAGAGAAAAGGACATAGATAGGACTAAGTTGGGTCATTTTGACGTTTTTGTGACCAGGTTCTTTAATAAATTATTTTAGGACCAAAAGTTGGGGCCTACACAAAGTAAATGATTAAATACCCTCTCAAAACTCTTAGCTAACTCAGTGATATGACTACATCCACCATTGATTGACATAACCTCACACTTTCCTATAAAACTCTATTTCTTCCTCTTCTTCTCTCCTTTCTCTCTCTAGTTCTTTTTCTCTCTTCACTCTCTCTATTCTCTATTTTCTCTCAAATTAAAACAAAAAAACCCATAAAAAGGGAATTAAAAATCATCAAAAATTGCTGTAGAATTGAAAAACAGTTCATCGAAGTTAGTTTTTAAGATATTCAACCAATTGTTCTCGTCTCAACGAACCCAAAAAGTCTCAAAATGGCCAAAATCTGTTATGTCAAAACTTTATATCGAGATCGAGAACTCCAGCAAAGAAGAAGGCAGTAGATGAAAAGAAGATCTCAGTAAATCGACCGATTAGGGGGGAGAAAAAAAAAAGCCGATAGAAGATGATAGAAATGTTCGATTTTTTTTTATTGTTTATGCAAAAATTCTTATTTTTTGAGTTTGTCTATGTCCATTTCTCTGTGTCATAGAGTGAGATTTATTGGTAAAAATTTTGGCAAGTTTGTCTATATCTGTGTCATTTTCTCATTTGCTGTAGAAACAATTTTGGGTAAAACCTTTTATGGGATTTCTTGACATGAGATCAAGTTATTCTAGACGTGAGGTTAATTTCTTCTTTACCCTAAGTCAAGTTCTTCTTCATCTTCCTTGGGTTAAGTCATAATTGACCTGAGGTCAAGTCTCACTTGACCTTGGATCAGATCTCACTTGACCCTCATTTGTTTGATTTAACTTAATATTTTACTATTTTCGAGCGGAGACTGTGGAATGCTTGTGATGAAGTATGCCGAGTTCATGATGTCTGACAAGCTTGTTACTAAGGTCACTACAAAGAGGATGGAATACTTTTATAATAAGCTTACATGCGAGTTGTATTATCATATATTCCAGATAGATGAGCTAAAACTAGGGGTAAAAATTCGTGTTGTCGTGTCATATTCGTGTCTTGTCGAGGCATATATATAACGAGCAATTACCAAACCCAAACCCGACACGTTTATTATTCGTGTCATGATTTGTAAACCCACACCCGACACGCTAAATAAACAGGTTAACCTGTGAGCGACACATTTAACACGTTATTTAAATAGGTCGTTCTCAGATCGTGTCGAACGTAACACGATCTGCTAACCTGTACACTGTTAACCCATTAATTGAACTCAATTTAACATGTTAATGTTAAATATGTTATATTTGGTTCAACTTGACATAACGTATTAACCTATTAATTTTAACATGTTAACCTATTTCACATTTTCAATACAACTTGATATAGTCTATTAACTTATTTTATATTTCCAATATAACCAAGCAAACATAATCAAATAAATATAACACACAATCCAAAGTTTAAAACCAAAATAAAACTTTCAAGTTTTAGTACATAAAATATAAAAGGGAAGTTTTAAGTCTTGGTACACACAAGATAATACAATGTCTCAAAAAATTTAATCGTGTTAAACTGGTCAATTTCAGGTTTAACAGGTTAACCTGTTAATGACCTATTATTTAATCGTGTTTAATCGGGTTTAACCTGTTCTGACCTGTACTTGTTTAAGACAAACCCAAACTCGCTAACTTCGTGTCATTTTCGAGTCATGTTATCGTGTCGTGACCTAAATTGCCACCCCTAGCTGAAACTGACCAAGAAGAGTGACTCAATTTCTAGGGGAAAGACAATGATTTATTTTGTGGATATGTTGTAGAAAATTCTTTTCGTTATTCATATATAGTTTTTACTTTCATTTTGTTGTATTGGCAAAACTATCATCTCGTCTATAATCATCTATTTAGCATATTTTTTAGTGAAGTTCAGTTCATTTAATAAATAATTTGTTACAACTTGACCCTATGTCAAGTATTCCTTAACCCCAGGTTAATTATTACTTGACCCTAGGTCAAGTTGACAAATAAAACTTGACCTAGGGTCAAGAACAACTTTATGGGCTTTGAAGTAATAATCTGTTAGAGTTACCTTAGGTCAGATTATTTTTGACTACAGGTCAAATTATTTTGCACTTTCTCTCAAGTTATTCTTAACTTCATGTCAAATTGTTTTTGAAAAAGTATATAAATTTAATAACACATTATATAAAATATCATGATCAAGTTTTATATCAAACTACACTTAAGTATTAAGGTCACGACCCCTACTGAAAATGTTGTTGACTCCAAGTCAATCACTTCTTGACCAGAAGTTAAGAAAAACTTGACTCCAAGCCAATAATTTCTTGACCCTAAATCAATAACTAAGTCAAAAAATTCATCACTTGTGGTCAGGAAATTCTTGATACCAAATTAATAACTTTTTGATACTATGTCAGGAACTCCTTAATCCTAAGTCAAGAACTTCATGACTCAAAGTCAAGAATATCCTGATCACAGATGAAAAATGGCTAAAATTTAGTGTTAGCACTGATCTGGTTGTTGGGATATCTTTTAGACTGTAATTTCAGAATTTATCCCAACCAAGTCGAAATTAAATGAATTCCACATAAATGGTCTTATTGGTGAGAAGAGTATTTTTCATGTCCACAAAATAACTCAAAAACTATATCCTCAGAATAATATCTTCCATAATACATAAACTGATATATTTAATAAATGAATGAGAAATGATTTTAAAATGATGAGGCACTGTTCAAAATGTTTTGAATACAGGTCAAGATTAAATTGATCCCAAAAATCAGCATCATATTGACCAAAAATCAAGATGATTTTGACCTAAGATCAAGTTAGTCTTGACCATATGTCAATATTAGTTTGACTTACAACGTAACAACGAGATCTATAAGACATTAGGAAGATGATAAATACACCAAAATATAGAATTTTTAGCTCATTATTGCCCAAATCAATATTGTGGTCCTCCTTCAAATATCACTCACTCATTATCAACCACAAAAAATATTCTTGAAAAAAAACTTATTTATTTACATTCAAAATCCTAAAAACTCTCCACCTATCATTGCCAAACTTATTTCCAACTGAGGTTTTTAATAAACAGTAAAAAGACTGTAAATAAAGAGAGAAAGAAAGAGGTGGAGAAAGAGAGAGAGCGAGAGAGAGAAATAGAGAGAGAGAAGGATATGAAGAGAAATCATCAAGAAGAAAAAGAAGAAGAAGAAGAAGAGAGAGAGAGAATACCCAAGCTTTCAGTTCCTCATGAGATGGAGAGATTAATCAAGCAAGATAGGAAAAAGTGGTTTCATATTTTTCATAAGATGGAAACCAAGCTCTGGTTTTGGAGAGAGAACTGAGAAGAAAAAGTGAGAGAAAGAGAGAGAAAACAAAAATAGAAGGGAAAAGGGGAGAAAACTATAGCAAAATGAAATGACATCAATTTAATGCTCTCACCTACTAAGTCCTCACTTTTGGCCAAGGCAGAGTAGGAAACCCCTAGCCCTAGATTTTGGTCACAAAAAAGTCATTATATGAACATAGTGCTAAAAAAGAAAAAATGATCTCAAACAGTCTTATCCATGTCCTTTTCTCCTGGAATGACCAACAAACCGGAATGACCAACATTGGGCTTATGTGAAATTTACACCCAATACTCATCTTTGCTCTGTATTTCACAAATACATTTTTTTTAATTTCTTTTGCTATGTATTTCACAAATACATTTTTTTTTTATTTCATGAACACTCCAAAAGTAGACATTTTATGAATAAAATATGTATAATATATATTTATAATGTAAATATTTACATATAGTTTACTAAATTTATATGCTTACTAAATTTATATACCTATGGTACATATTTTGAAATGTTACCAATTTTTAGGTGTAATTTTTATTCATGAAATGTATATTACAGTGTACATTTCATGTATAAAACTTTTGTGCTGGAATACATTACTCCAAAAAGGATATAAAATGAGTATTTTTTTTAATAAAAATAAAAAGAGTACCTGTATAAATATACTTAAAAATGAATATTTATGAACTTTGTGGTTACTTCGAGTACTATTGAAAAATACCAATTTTGAAGGGGAAAAAATGGTATTTTCTAAATATTATTAAAATGTTATTTTTCTAAAATTTTAAAAAATGATATTTTTCTAAATCATTCCGGAATTTTTCAAAAAATTCAGCCGTACGGTAGTTTTCAATTTTGGGTATTTTGGGCCTAGAATTTTGTGAGAAGCCCAATAGCTTATTTTAAAAATTTATGATGTACGTCCATTTTTTCTTTTTTTTTTTTAAATGTTAGTGGTATTAGAAAACGGTGTAAACCTCAAAGAGACGAGATTGATATGACGACGACAAGTAAACAAAAGGGGCAAAAAAAAAAAGAAAAGAAAAAGGGTGGAAGTGGGGACAAAAATCCTATTTGAACGACAACCAGAAAAGGACAAAAATACCATTGAAATGACAATGAATAAATGATGAAAACGCATCCTGTAAATGACACCACTAAAAAAACGAAAACCCTTCTGAAACAGCATTGACAGAAAACTGCGAAATCCTAAACGACACAATTTAGCAAAACGACAATTTTAGAAAAAGACAACAACCTGAAAACAACAGCAATACCAAAACGACAATCATTGAAAAAGAGAAAAGGGATAATTGCAAAAAAATTACTCTTATGTTTGGATTTTCTGTAGTTTAAATCCTGAAATTTGAATTCTGCAAAATAATACCCTGAGATTACGAATTTCAGAAAATTAATACCCTTTGTTGATTTTTAACTGATAAAATACAATAATATTTTCAAAATTAAGATGAATAATATGGATTAATCGAGTTTTAATGGAGGATATAATTGTTTTTTCGTTCCTAAAATTGGTCAAAAAATCTGTCCATGGTATTAATTTTCAAAAATTTTTAATCTCAGGGTATTATTTTGCAGAGTCCAAACTTCAGGGTTTAAATTACAAAACACTCAAACTTTAGGGTATTTTTTTGCAATTATCCCAGGAGAAAAAATGTAAACTTCATATGTAAAACTTTGATTAGTTTTGACAAACTCTTCTTTTCCGTTCTTTCTTTTATGTGTATATATATAAAGGTTGCCAATCCAGTAGGTAATTTTTTTTTTATAACCTATGTATAGGTATTTTTTTTTTAGTCGTTAAATCATCATTAGAACCACTATAATGAGGTGCATGAAAAGACGTGCATCATTAATGCTATTTCTTTCTCTTATTTTTACAACAAAAAAAATATGCATTTCATTGGCGAAAATGATACCTATGCATTGGTAAAAAAAAAAAATACTTACTGGATTGGTGCCCATATATAAATAGTAATACTACGTTGGCAAACTCCATTATTTCCTATATATCAATATTCCAATAATCATGATTAGGCCTCTATATACTAAATTACTAATTTAGCTTAGTTTTGAGTACTAAAATTGCAGATGTTAGATTTGGTAAATGTGACTACTTACTGAGCCATTGGACGCTGGGACTTTAATACACTGACAATGGTTGTAGAGTACTTGTAGTAGTCTTGCCCAATTTTGTAACGGATAGTCATTTATACCTGAAAAGGTTACAGGTCTTTTCTTAGAATTGAATAAGGAAACTTTATATACAAAGTGCTATTAATGAAGATGGTGACATAGATGTGTGCATTTCAGTGTGGTTGAATTGAAAGTTTGATCAATAATTTCTGACCCTTGAAATTTTAATCGCCCCTCATTTCCTTAAGGACACAAAACTAAAATTTTGGTGATGGAACAAAAACCAAGAGACAAAACAAGCAATTTAAGAAATTAAGAGTTAACTATTAGATGTTTTATTCCAAATCAAAAGTACGGTAAGTAAAACTACATAGGAAGAGATGTTGAAATTAAGCTAATTATACTGACATTGTAAAACATAGAAAACAAGGTAGGATTTCATTATTTTGTAAAAGGTGGTTAGGACTGTTTGGATGAAATCTCTACTATTGATTAATAATATGAATTTCTTATTTTCTCGTGTTTACCGTGAAGGAAATAGTTAAGCTGATAAATTAGCCAACTATGGAGCACATTTTTCTCCTAGATTCTTTTTTCGTTTTGTAAATAGGGATAAATTAGTTCTTATTATAGTTTTTGTTGATGGTTTGGTTGTTATTTGATTAATTGCTCTCTTTATTAATAATATTCGATATTTAACCCAACAAAAAAAACCCCAAAGTTACAATTTATCAAACACGCATTACGCTATAGTTGAGTTTTCTTTTAGCACGATTATCAATGGTTTTTTAATAATCCACAATAATACAAAATTGGCCTTTTGTTAATTAAGGGAATAAGAGTGTAACAATGCATGATGAATAACGTCAAATTCAATTATATAGGCCGCATTTTTCTCAATAAAATAAGTAATAAAAAGATAAAAACAATAAACAGAAAAATATAGTTCACTTCAAATGATATGGAAAAGACAGAAGTATTTGGTCTTGGAGTGTGAAGTGTGAACCGGGTGAGTTATAGTGTACAATTTTCTCAAGCTTTCGATTCTTCTGCAACCGAAAAAGTAGGTCAGAAAGCAACATGTCCATTCAAGGCGGTCTTCATCTTTGAACCTTGAAGAATTTCGAATGCTTAGTTTAAGTAATTTCCACGTCATTTTATTTATTTCTTGCGTTTTTTTTCAAAAGGTTTTGTTTAATATAAATCAGCTTTATTCGATTAGTTCATATATCTAATTTTTGCTGCAATTACTGATCTAACAATTGGAACCGAGTTAGGCAACAATTAACTGTAAAATTTGATTAATGAAGGTAAGACTTGGAAGGCTATATAAATCAAATTTATTTTTATTTTTATTTATTTTGATTTAAGGAAAAATTGGTAACTTGTCAAACGAATAATTCAATGGGAATTTTTTCAAAAAAGAAAAACTATTGTTTGACGACTATTCGGTATTGCATCATGTAGCTAATCCGAATTAATAAAAAAGAAACAAAACAAAACAAAACAAGCAAACAAACGTGGACTAGAAGAAAAAGACAAAACGTGGTGGAGGCAAATTCATGCTTGTAGATCTCCCCAACTGCTAAACGACGACCAAGTAAAGACAAAGCTGACAGTAAAACCTTTGCTTTATATATTCATCCTTTTACTTCACGGTATTTGCATGAAAGCCCTTCATCTTTCTTCATACTCATAGATCTACCTTAGTCAAACAACAAAATTATTCAAAATCTAGCTTAAATAGTATATATGAATTGACACATTGTGTGTGAAATCCCTATGCATTCTATCACCTCAAAAAAAAAAAAAAAACCAAAAAGATTCATATTTTTTTCGAGCAAAATAGAAAAAATTCTAGTAATTTAATTTGTTAATGTTCTAGATTTTAAGAAGTTAGAGATTCAATAAAATAAATAAAAAAAATTATTTGAAAGGAAAGAGAAAGATCGACCGACATTGCAAAGAAGGACCTCGTGGCGATTAAAATGAGGAAAATAAGAAAATTTTGCAAAATAATTTTAATTTTGACCCTTCTGAAGTGCAGGGCTTCCATTTTAAACATACAGAAGTGGTCCACGGCTAGCCCTGCAGACAATTATGACTCAACCTCCATCAATCTGACCATGCAATAAATTCTTTCTCATCTAAAAGATGTTTCTTTTTGAGAAAAAAAATGCAATAAATTCCATGAATAAAAATGAATACAATAAGCGTTGTTACTAATTAAGTAACGCTTGTAATATATTTTATAGAAAAATTTACGCCAAGGATCTACTAAATATTTTAGGATGAAAAAAAGAACTCATTCATAAATATTTTTAAAACTCACACATATTATCATATTACATATGTAAAATTGTTTGGATACTTTATTCCCTAATAAATTATGAATACTTGTCTAACAAACTCCAAACTATTTATTCCATCATCACTGTCTATAACATCTCGCCACTACCGTTAGGCCCAATCCTGATCCCAGTAGCTCATCTACTGGACTAAGTTCAAAAAAAATTCGATTGCAGTCGAATTCAATCAGCTGTCTCTTCAGGCTGTTCCAATCGATTTTTGACCGACAGTCAAAAAATTTTGATCCCAATCGAAAATATTTGACGAATGTTAAGCCACAAGTCGAACATTAGTCGAATATAATTAGTCATCTTTCCAATGCCGTCTTCTTTATTTTTGTCTTTTTTGATTTGGTTGAAAATTTTTTACCAGAATCAAGTTGGGAATAATTTTAAAATTTCAGAATTTTCATTAGATGAAAGTTCTAGTTTTATAATTGATTTATAGTTTGTGTTTTAATTCATTATATTTTAAATGAGGGTAAAAATTGATAATGCTATGTTAATAATCTTTTGTATGGTATCATTGGAAAATTTTTAAAGATTGTCTTATGGATAAATTATTAGCTCCAGGTTGAAAATGAGTTTTAGCTATTTCTGAAAAAGTAGGCATAATTAGTAATTTAGTACTAAGTTACCCTCTCTTCCATTTGGCATCATAAGACTATGTTTGGAATATGGATTTTTGTAGGAAAAAAATTATGAGAAAAAAATTAAAGAAAAAAGAAAAGAAAAATATTTTTTTAAAATTCTATAAGATTTAATTTTCGAAATTTTTTCTCTCATAATATTTTCATTATAATCTACATCCTCAAAATTTACTGAAAACGTCTCTTACAGAATCTTCATAATTTTTTTTTTCTTTCAATCTTTGATAAAATCTGAAAATAGAAAAGAAATTCCTAAGACAACTTTTGTTACTTTTTTTTTTTGTCCCAAAAATTCAAGATCCAAACATAGCCAAAATTTGAAGAAAAATTTCTTGATTCTGGTGATTAATTAAATATTAGTGATAGAGCGTGTGTATTAGTTTTTTTTTTTTTTGGGTAATAAAAAGGGTGTGTATTAGTTGGTTCTTGGAATTTTGACTTATGAGAGAATACTTGAAAGATCTAGTCGAAAAATAATGGGGAAGAAGCTACCTCTTGGTACTGCAGAAAAGCAAGTTCTTGTGTAAGCCATGGTTGACATCCTCTAATATTTTATTTTCCTGATTTTTAGTGATTTGTTCCATTCACGCAACTACATGGTTGAATTTGAATATTTAGGCATGGCAAGATGTCACTGTCTTCCAACTGGAGATTAATGTCATGAAGCACACATTTGGTTCTTTCTTTTTTTCCCCCAATTTTGGTCCCTAACACGATTGATCAAATGATTTTTGACTTGGAATATTATGAGAACTTAAGAATAAGCTACTTATAATCCATTACAAAGTGATAGGAGATTTAAGTCCATCGCTTGTAACATAAATTCATCTGAAAATCATATACAAGACTGCCACCAAATTCCTCCACCTCCTCCTAACCTCTACCAAGTGTTGCCACAAAATCAATTCAAAAATCATAAAGAATGTAGGCACTGGTTGAAACTTGTATACATATTCAGTTCAACAAGTTCATGACAAAAACATCTCTGTGGCCTTCCTTTCCTATTTTTCTCCAGCTTAAGTGACCTTAAACTGAAATGGCCCCCTTATGATAAAAAAGGGAGTCTCCAATTCTTCATTTTAGCTTTACCAGAGTCTAGCCACCATTAAGAGAGTCTTCGTCCAAGCCATCAAAAGGTAGCAGAACAAAGAAAATAAGACATCAACTGCTTGAGATCTCGCGCTGACCTTCATTCACAAGGGCATTTACCTTTTAACTTTTTACACGTAAAAATTATACCTTACTAATGTTCCTTCTGTTAATTGCCCAAAAACCAGATTAACCAGAAACCATTCCAACCTTTTCCCATGTCACTAGGAAAGGTTCTATTACTAGTATGTTCCCGTTTCATGAACTCCTTCCAATGTCTTTGCCACTGAATTCACCACCTCCAAACGAGGCTGCGGCCGCAGCAACATCTAGACCACCGCCAATGGATGTGATCAGTGCCGATAGGCCACCACTAGGGGTGCCACCGGCAGCCATTCCCAGTCCTAAAAAATCAAGGGTGGTTTGCTTTGGACCAAACATGGACGGAGTTCCCATCATTAGTTCCTTCAAACCAGAGCTTCCATCACAAGGAAGACCGAGTCCGAGCCCAGGAGGAACTGAATTACTATCTGGTTCTACTTGCTGCTGAGGCCATTGCAAATTCTCTTGACGACCAGATGACGACGAAGACGATACGATTCCTAACCCCCGGAGCAGTGAGGCATTTGTTGCTGCTGCGCCCATTTGAGCAGCTTTCTGAAGGAGTGCAGTTGCAGACATAGCAGGTTGTGGTGGTGGTGCATACTGCCGCCGCTCCTGCCCTGCAGTACCAAAGATCGATGATCCGTGGCTCGTTGAGAGGCCTAGAGAAATTGGTTCTAGGGAGGAAGATGGTGCAAGATCGGTTGGGCAATCAGGCCGCGACATGGCCCGGATTAGATCAGTAAATGCAGGAGGCTGGGGAGGTTGTAAGCTTGCTGATGTTGTTGAGGAAGCAAATAGGCTTGCGAATACAGTACTGCTTGTGCTGCCATTGCTGCTTGAACTGGTGGTGCTACTGCTCGAGCTCCCACTTAAGCCGGTTGCTGCAGATGGAGCTTCTTCCAAAGGGCGTGGCGGATTTTCTGGCAACTCTGCTATCAGTACAAAATTGAGAAAATAGTTAGACAAAAAGGGTCAACTAAAAACTCTCAAAGGATAGAAAGTATACAATACTTTACTTTATACGAGCTTTTTTGAAGCAAAAGGAGAACCAATAATGGTTTCCTTTCTATCTAAATCCACTTCAATTCTCTCCCCTTTTAGCTTTTGAATCACTTAAACTCTCTTTACAGAGATTGCACAATTTGAATCCCGCGGTTTCAGTAAACCCGGCAATCTTTTTTTTTTTTTTTAAGAAAATTATTATTAGTTTCTTAAACCCCAAATCTCAGATCGGTAAACAAAACAATAGTATCTTTGTTAACAAAGATCAGTAACAGACAAAAACAACTACACTCCAAATCAGGAGAAAGAAAAAGAGAAAGACAAAATAGATTATATTGTATTTTAGACAAAAAAAACAAATACAAACACATCAGAAAAAAAGCAACTGAAAAGATTGAGCAAAAGACCCAACTTGTCATATTCACACCTGGTGTTTGAATTGGCAGAGTGGATGATAATACACCAGTTGACTGAGGAGGACCAGATGGGACAGAGGAGGAAGGTGGCGCAGCCGGTGCTACCAGCGGAGCCGGCGGTGGAGGAGGAGGAGGAGGAGGAGGAGAAGATGACTTTACTGTCCGAACTTGGGTTTCCGATTCCGACTTCATATTCCCAGCTGTCCGAGTCTGATTCTGAGCCGAAGTCTGATTCTGCGCCGGAGTCGGATTCTGAGTTTTCGCGCTCTCTTCTGCCAAAGCATCACAGAACGCCCTATGCGTGATGAAGCTATCCCTCCTTCAAAGAACCAAAACAAAGCAACTTCACCAACCCAGAACCCCAAAAAGTCAAACACGTTCAAACACAAATAAGAGAAATCAATAAAAGAAGAACCTCGAAAACAAGGTCCCGCAATCGCATTTGTACTCTCTGGTACCACAAATCTTGGAATGAGCTTTCCAGTCCGACTGAACCGCGTATTTCTTCGAACACTTGTCGCATTTCCACTTCTTCTCGCCGTGTTTCCGGCAAAAGTGCTTCTTGATTCCGGTGAGATCACCCAGAGCTCTCGACGGATCATGGTGGACACAGGTCGACTCTGGGCAAACGTAGACCCTCTTCTTCACCTCCTTACTCGACCTCTGCCTCAGCTTCCATGGAAGATTGTGACCCCTCCTATGAAGCTGCAGATTCTGATCCCTCTGAAACCCTTTATTGCAAATTTCACAGATAAACCGATTAGTGGCCAAAAGGGTCTTCGGAGACAGGGCAATCACCTCCGCATCTGGATCTGAAACCGTTCGTTCCACCCAAAAAAGTCAAAAACCCAGAATCAGTTTCTATCAACAAACCCAAAAATCGATCCAATCAAAACTAAAGTACTGAAAACCCGATAGAGCTCTTTCTACCTGGCATTCCGGGCAAGTTTCGCTTTTTCTTGGCGGTGGATTTGGGAGGAGGAGCCGGAGTTGGACCGGTTTGATTCCCGGAAGAAGAAACGCTGGCCTCCCCTGAAGCCGTAGAGGAATTGTCTAACTCAGTCGGCATGAGTAGTTTACTTGGACAAGATTTTTCCTTTAAGGGTTCCTTATGAAACAATCTACTCAAGAGTCAAGACTACTACTAGAAAACAAAAGAAGAAAATCCCACTTAGACCATTTATCTCAAAATTCCGAAGATGTTTTTTTTCTGGACCAAAGCTTTCATTTATATTTTTTTTCTTCTTTTTCTCTAGGGTTTCGTCTCAACTCAACTATCTTACTCTCTCTCTCTCTCCCTCTTTTTTCCTCTCATCTACCAGTCAATTTCTTTTCCTTTTTTTTTTTTTTTATCTGGCTTTCTAGCCCGACCTACCAGCTCTCTGATGGGTCTCTGACCAAAACTCACATTACCCCATAAACACAATGATTAAACCCAAGACTGTAAAATTAAATAGAAACGCTTTTTTCAGCTCAGAAAAATTAAATAAATCACAAAAACCCACGAAGAACTGTAAAGGGAAATACGATTCCCAAAACTTGAAATCCGATCAAACAGTCAAATCTTAAAAGAAAAAGCTCTAAATTTGACGAAAATGAAAAACTCTTCAGCTACTAATCTAGCAAGTTTCTTCTTCTTCTTCTTCTTCTTTGTTCTATGAAGAGAACCCAATTTCAGATACAGAGTTCCAGAAACAGAGTCCCGAAAACGGACACAAGTAGCGATTCTGTATTTGAGTTTTCCAAGTCTTTTAGAGAGAGAGGGAGAGAAGAAAGAGGAGAGAGAGACAACTAGCTAAAAGTCATTGCTCTGTTCTTTTCTGTCTCAACATTTTTTTCTTTTATGTATTTTTTTAAAACTAAAAGGGAAAATAGTGAATTATATTAGTTTAAATGAATTGAGGTTTAATTAAGTTGCTAATTAATAGAGGATTAGCAATGACTTGAGCTGTAAGTATGTGATTAAACAGGGGTAAGAGTAGGAGACGATTTTACCTTCCACATGTCGAGGCCATTGGTTTTCGGCACTTGGCAAGCGAGTTGTCGGAGCTGGCTAAGACCAGATTGGAACTGTACGAAAACGTTTTGTCGTTTAGCGAAAGGTCTTATTCCCCGTAGAAGTAGAAGAAAAATTCGGTACTTCGTGCCTCAGTAAACGACAGAGTTTTAGGGCCTTGATAGTCAAAACCCCTACTTCTTTAAATTCAACAAAGTCAAACAACTTTTACAACTTTCTTGTGTTCTGAGCCAATGCGACTTTGACACGTTATGTAACTCCCTAAGCTTGAGCATGTTTGATTATTGCTCTTTTACTATAATATCCTGATTCCTCTCTCTTTTTCTTTCTTTTTTTTTCGGTGGAGTTGAAGCGGTTGGTTAACACGTAGGATTACGAGGATGACACGTGACAGACCTTGGAGCACGTGGGCTCTCTTCCATCACCTATGGAAGCAAGTAAGCAAATGTAAGGGATAAGATTGACTGGTTGAGCTTTCAAGCTTCTGAATCCTCAAAATGTTAGAGAAAATTAAAGAGACCGACTTTGTTATTGGACCGTAATCTGCTGAGTGCTGTGTCTGATCCACTCTACAATTATCACATGTGGCATTAAAAGTTGCAAAATTCATCAAAGATAAACACACTATTTAAAAAATAATAATAATAATAATGCTACGAGGCACAGTTAATTATTAGATAATTATAATTATATTTTAAATATAATAAATTTAATTAATTAATTTTAATCATCCAATAATAAATTGTCATTTTATATGGTGTTGGGCATCATCAGTTCCCCATAGCATTGTTATTAAAAAAACTTGCGTAGACTTGTAAAACACTTGTGCCACTTATAATTCTCTTTTCTCTCTATAGTTGCTATGTTTGGCGGGGGTAGAGATGGCAAAATGGGCGAACTGGACCGACATGTCAGAAATGGGCCTTTAGTGAAATGCGGATCGGGCCAGCTCGCCCCCAAAAAATAAAGTGGAAGCCCAGCCTGATTTGTAGACTCGTCGGGCTCCTAGGTAGGCCATATAGGAACCAGCCCAGGTTAGCACGTTTTCAAAAAAAAATTTAAAAAAATAACAAAAAGTATATTAATTAAAAATAATAGTTATAAAAATAAATTATATATTATGTAACGTAACTTATGTTGATAAAAATTTAAAAATAAGTATATAAGTTGATAAAAAAATATTTTAAAGAAAATCCTTAAGAAAATTATATATAATTATAGAGAAAAGAGGAATTTGACAATATAGAGAAATTGAGAATGAGAGAATAAGAGAGTATTGGGTTGAAAATGTGGAAAAAAAAAATGAGTAAGGGGTATATATAAGTTAAAAGAGTTTTTTTAATTAAAAATTAATAATTTTTTTAAGATAAAAACAGGCCGAGCCCGAGCCCATCCTCCTATAGGCCAGACCGGGCCGTTTGGCCCGGCCATTTCGCCACCTTTATGTGGGAGTAAAGAGAATAGGATGGAAAGAAATCTAAAAGGAAATAAACCTATAGTATTTATGAGAGAGAAGTAAGAGAAAAAAGAAAGTATTAGGAGAGAAAACCAAAATCTTACCTTAATTTTTCCTTCAAAAAAAAAGTATCTTTATTTCGTAAGAGAGATAAGTGGAATAAAAAGAAAATGTTTTAGTTAAATATCTACTTTACCACTTGAGTGGATATTTTTCCTCTTAAAATTTCTCAAATTTTAGAAGGATAAAAAATTTATTGAAATTAAGGATTTGAAATCCATTGGCGTTAATATTCTCGCATAAAATCTTTTCTATCGAACAACTATTATACCCCAATTCTATATAATAATCTCTTCAAGCTTCTTATTCATTCTATTCATCCCTCATAGGACTCATCTTAAGCTTATGTGTGATAGGAGGGAAGAAATATAGGAAGGAATGAGAGATATATTGCCTGGAATGGAGATGGATAAATGAATGCACACTTCATTTATGTTTGATATGAGAAGAATAAAATAAAACCAAAATCCTTTTTCTTGTTTGACTGGGGGGATAAATGAAAAGAAAAACTTTGTTTTAGTTATAAAATAATTACTGTACAACTTAATTACAAAAATTCCTCCTAAAATCTTTCCAATTCAGAAGGGATTAGAAGTTAGTTGAATTGAGGATTTGAAATCTATTACTTAATCCTTTATTCCCTGAATTTTTCATACCAAAATATATTCATTAGCCCCTTAGTTACCTTTTTCATTCATTCTATTTTTTCCTCTACCAAACACAATCTGTCTCATTACACCCACCTAATTTAAAAAAAAAAAATGTGATGCATCAAACACGTCATTATTGATAACATTCACTTACAATGTTATTTATTTTTACAATTAATCTGATTTTGAGAAAAAGAGATTTCAAGCTTCAAAAAATGAATATTATGGAGCTCGACATTTTTTCTTTGGAATAGTAGTCCTCTTTATTATAAGTACTAAACATAAAATTGAATAAACATAGCTGTAAAATCCTCAGTTATATATACAAGTTTCAATCTTGGTTCTGAAAAATTGGAATAACATATCCATTGTATTGTCTATTTCCTTTTGTGGTTTGGGATAGGTACAAAGGACAACAACAAACAAAGGAAACAGTTTGAGCAAGAACAAAATTACAAACAAGACAACCAACCCCCACGAAGCAGAAAAACGAAAACCCGGAAACAAAATTTTTATATAGTTTTTACGCTGATTTTTTTTTTAAAAAAATATAGTTGAGTTAGTGATGAGTCTGATGCTGACTTCTTTAATAAAAATGCATAATTAAATACTTGTCTTTGAACGTTCTAGTTTGATTTTTTTTTTTTTTTTTTGTATGTGTGTTATTTTAAATTCATCTAATATAAATCAGATTAATGAGCTGATCATAGCAAATTTAAAACAAATTAGTGCAATTGCAGAGATAAATAATTGCTTAAAATAGATAAGTTTCTTACATGTACTACAGTATTTGCACCTAATTTTGTCTTTTACATATTTTTCCCTCTTTATTTGCTCCTACTGAGTTGTCACTTGTCCCTTAAATACTTTACTGCGTCAATATGGCGTCAACTTGATGGTCACTTCCCAGATAACCCTTCCCTGTGTATCTCAAGCTAAATCACCGACTAATTTTGGTGCCTTTTTCTTTATCATTTTTATGTTTTTGCTATTTGATAGTACTTTGCAATTCAGCAATTACTGTTAATATTTTTGAAGTTTTAAATTCTTAAGGACATATGTCATGCTGATATAACACCACAATTAAAGAAGATATTAGATCCACTTGTAAAATTATGAATGAGAACCACAAATTTATTAGTTTGCTATCTTTGCTTACAGAGATGTACTTAAAAACATTTTCCAAAAAAAAAAAAAAAAACAATGAGGTAATCTCATGTGTGGACTTATTTTTTGTGCTAGACGATCTTATTGAATTAAGATTTGATTAAACTTTTTTTTTTCTCCGAATAAGAGAATATAATTAGTCAGCAATGCAAGAAGGAGAAATAAATAAATTAAAAGAGGAAGTGTATTCAATGGATTTCTTGAAAGACATGGAAGAAATCAATCAATCATCAAATGCTTATCTAAATATTTCACCAACAGATCACTTTCTCATATTTACCAAAAAAGAAAACAAAAGTGAAAAAAAATATAAGTTGGCGGATTAAATCATAGCACATCATTAAAGACACATAATAATGACCATGATTTTAAGCCGAATTAAAAAAAAATGTTAAAAAAGCAATAATGATAAATTAATTGACTAAAGTGTTTGTGATGGACCTTTTACAAGTAAATTTTCCCGAGTAAAAAGTCTCTAATGCTTAACCAAATATCATGAGGCCCATAACCGTAACTTTTAAACAGAACCACTTGCACACTAGCTTGGTTTAAATAAGTGGATTCCTTCCCCTTTTTACTTATAATTTTACAATTCTTACTAACATAGTTAGTACGTGGCAAACATATTATAATCAAATAATATTATAACTTATTTGTTTTAAACACAAGAAAATAGCGATAAGGTTGTGAGTTATGACTTGCATGTAATAAAATAAACGCTTCATCCTTTAGATACAACCAAAAAGCCGGCATATGTTTTCTTTGCAAAACTTTATGATTACTTGCATTGACTTGGATTGCCTTTCTTTTTTGTATTTCAAGCTCTGTATTATGCTAAGCATGACACTGGGGCCCTCCAAAATATGAATTTTTAGTCCACACATGACCCATTTAGGGTCGGTGAGTGACCAATCATAAATAATGCTTATTCTCATATCAGATAAAGCTTGAGTTAGGCATAAATTAAAGCTTGAAACAATAGTGGCACTGCCTAAAATTGGGATGAGTAGTTTTGTGATATGTGGATATATGCCTAAAAAAGTGTCATATAGGAGATTCAACTGTGAGTGGTGCAGATCAGAATGAGATCTTTTTTCACTGCCTCCCTTATTTGGTGAATGAATATATTCATTATTCAGCAGGGGACTAGCATTTTCCTGGGTGTAGAGCTAGGCATATCTAATGTTATCCCCACTCAAACAGACACGAGGGATGAGGAATAGTAGCCATATTTATCATTTTAGTCATTAAATCTCAGCTTTTTTAGCATCTTAAATCGTATTTTAAAGTTGAGAGACGAAAATAAGACATGNATTTGATTGATTTAAATGATAATAGTAATAATAATTTGATAGAGCTCGGCATATATGATATGCCTCCAAGATACACTAGGAAACGAGGAATAATAACTATATTTCCTATTTTAATTAATAAATTTCTGATTTTAACATTTTGAATCATATTTTTAAGCGTAGTCACATGTATAATCTGATTGGTAACCGTATTTATTTTCAATGTTAAGCGAATAAATTCAAAACCTCCGCCCCAATTGTCAATACAAAAAAAAAAAAAAAAAAGAATCATATTTTCTAGTTTGGAGAGGAAAATAAGACGGATTATTGATTAAAAGGATATTAGTACATTTCTTTGTTAGTATTTAGAACTTTCACATCAAGTTACGACGGATTTACATCAAGTCAACTTAAATCATTGACACAGAAATTCCAAACACATAAGTGTATGATTGATAGCCTAAAATACCAAATTCTGGAGAAGGCTGATTAGAGAGCGTACTAAACTTTTTCAACAAATGCATATATATGATTGTGATATTGCCGTTAGTTAGGATAAACTGATAATTAACTGATCCTATAATATGCTATTTTATTTCAAAATGTAGGAACTACGTACTACTCGTGATAATTTAAATGGCTTAATCATGAAGTTTAGTCGCAATTAGTGCTTAATTATCAACAATAGTTTGAGCAATTTGGACTTGGTCGTTGAGCTTTCTCTATTAATACATAACAAAATCTAACATCGAAATGCCAATTCAAAGCAATATTTATTTTGTTCAAGGACCAATCAGAGTTAAGGTTTTACTTAATTATAATAAAAATCACCAATATACATCATGAACAACCATGATTTTCTTTTCTTGCCTTTTGCTTTAAAAGAAAAAGGAAAAAAAAAAAAAGAAAAGAAAAGAAAGGTCCGTGGTCAACAAAAGTGTGCCTTGAGGCACTTTTCTTCCTTCTTGACAAAGCATTAGCAAAAAGATTCAGATACATTGCACAAAGTTTATCTGTGTTTTTCTTTATCTCACTAAAAATAAAACTTGGTTTTTGATCCCAACNTATTCTCCTAATCTCCTTTTTTTATTTTTTATTTTTTTGGGGTTGCCTTGGTTTTAAAGAGAGGTGAAAATAGAAGAGAGTGACTTTCATTTCATCTCTCAAAAAAGAAAATAGAAGTGAGTGGTCTATAGCAAGAGGGGTGGATATATCTAACTTTTATATTGGGTTCCCATCTCTTTTTTGACAACTTCACTAGGAGAAAAGGTGATTCCATTTTCCCTTTCCTTTTGCACAATCCTGAAAAAGACAAGTCGTAGCCGTGGCTTCAATGATAGACCCCCACAATCTTAATGATGTTGCAGACTTTAGTACCCTAAATATATATCCTGGTAGTTCGTCAAATTTTATTTTATTATTATTATTTTTTTTATTTTTGTATTTTTTACAGTTACTGAATAACTGTGTGCATCAAAGTGAAAGCGCCTTTCCACACATAACATAAGATAGCTTTTAACATTCCAATCTCATATTTTTGTATAACTTGAGTATGTTATAATCTAACCTTTTGAAAAAAATAGTGTCTTTTTCATAACATCATTAGGAAACTTTAAACTAAAACATAAAACCATACAACCAATTAGTCTCATTGGTTGTCATGATTTATACGAGTAAAGCCTTTTTTCCAATATTTCTAAAAGGATTAATGGCACAGATGGTCCCTAAAGTATCCAATATGCATCAATTTAGTCTTCAAAGTTTCAGTTATAGTAATTGAGCTACTAAACTTTCTGATTAGTACTAATTTGGTATCTATATAGCCTAAATTGCAACTTGCTATTAATTTTTTTTTTAACTAAAAATATACGTGGTAACATCTGAAAGCGTATTTCAAAAGTAATTTAGAAATTTTAAGTATAAAGATGAATAACCATTGAAAAATTTTCTCTAAATTTACAACTCCAAAAATCTTGAAAAATGCAAAGAATATATCTTTCATTCTCTCGAAATCCTTTTGTTTAGTTTATTTTAGATAATCTTTCAAATGCTACATCATATGTGTTTCTGGTCAGTAATTTAAAAATAGATTGCAATTTAGATAGTCTAAGGACCAAATTGTTTTAAATTAAAAAATTTAGGAGTTATATGGCCACAATTGAAACTTTGATGACCGAATTGACACAAGTTGGATAATTTAGGGACCATTTGTGCCATAAACCCTTTTTAAAACAGATATCAAATATCTAAAAGGAGCAAAGCAAAATCTTTATCACAGATGAAAACAGAGTAATAGAGAACACTGATTAATGCTGAATAGACTGAAATAGGGATGTTAAGCATTTACATCATAAATGTATGCAAGAAGGAGAAACGAAGAGTACTATACTACTATAATATGGGCATTAATTTGGTCAAGCTTCTTCACTTTCGTGAGTACTTGACGGTCTTTAAGTCATCGCTATCTATGCTCCAAATTCCAAGATATTCGACTGAAAGTCCAAATTTTCTTCCGGGAAATCCATATAGTCACATTATACTTGATTTTTTGATACGACAAAGAAAAAAGAACAAGCAGACACCTTCAAAGATCTCCATATTAACGTGTAGAAATATTTTTCGTATTGTTTATGAGTTAAAAACAAGGTATAGATTTAGATTTGTGTTTAGATGCAACGATCTCTAGAAAGTAACGTTTTTTCATGATCTTTCCTATTTTATGGACTAACCAGTTCACTTTTTTTTTTTTTTTTTTTTAAAGTGGGGCTTAATTAATGATCTCCACTTATTACAAATTAAAAGAAAATACTTACTACTACCCAATCCCCACCCCACCCCATTAGGGATAATAGGCTTTCACGCCTACCCCCGGTGTGACTCGAACCTAGGACCAAGATCCTAATTAGTGGGTGGACTAACCAGTTCACTTAATCTGGTATTATTCTAAATTTTTTTTGTTCCTTGAGCTGCATGTATAAACCTTATTACATTGCTCATTTTGTTGAGACTTTTAAGGCAACAAGTCACTTTTTTAACATTAATAATTTAATAATCGAGCCTCTTATCCATGGGAATGATGTTATTCTATTTATTTTGAAACGACAGGACTCCAAAACTGGCCAAGCACTTATAAGACCCCTCAAGCTCAAAGCTCTCTCATGAAAGCATTAAACATCTGACCTCCACCACATGAACGTAGTATGATATGCAATAATTTTGTTTCAACTTTTAGAGGAGATTGTTGGGCTCTACCATCTCTCGTGTCATTCATACAGCATACCAATCGGACGGTTGTTCTATCAACGTTATTCTTGCAACGTATTTAATTGAAAGAAAAGATTAAAAAAAAAAAAAAGGTATCAAAGTGTCTTGGCCATGAGAAAGCAAAAATGTACACTTTGGATAAGTTTGTAAAGAAATTAAATAAGAAGCTTTATCATGCTTTGAGTATCTTAATTGCATATGCTATGGTAATATCAAATTTTAGTAAGTGTGCAAAATAAAGTTTCATATGCTATGTGCTATAGTGATATTAAATTTTAGTACGTCTGCAAAATGAAATGTCTCCAATTGTTTGCTAAATTTGTAGGTCTTATAGGAAAATGACCAAATTTTAGGCCCAATTTAAGTAAATGTCTGTTCTTCAAATGTTTTAGCAAAACATCCGATATATATGTTTATATACCAAGTGTAAAATATTATATACCATGCATAAAAATTTATATACTCAGTACATTAACTGAAATTGGTAGATAAATATATCTACCAAGTATAAAAATATATATACTTGGACATTTAGTTATAAAATTTAAAAAGTAGACATCTACTTTATTAAATTTGAAATATTGGTCATTCAATTAAATTTTTCTAAATTTTGCAGATGCTATTTTTTAGGCCAGATATAGCACTCTAAAATTTATGATGTACTTCAAACTTATAATATTGTCATTATGATAAGTAGTTGGATAATAGTTAGATTAGAATAACAATAATTAATAGAAGAAAGAGACATTTTATAAGTAAAAATAATGTTTAGATACAAAGCATAATTATTTTAATCATATACACATTAGTGCATAACCTAAAATATTTGTGCTAATTTAGCAATTTGACACCGTACCATACTTCATTCAGCATTAACACACTATTTTCATTTGAGATGGTATTAGTTATGTTATTCTTGTGTTTTTGGGTTGATGGTAATATTTTCTGTCAAATTTATGTCTCTTATTAAAGTTGTTTTAGCTTAGAAACTCGTAAGAGAAACATGAAATAAGGGAAAAATAAAAGAGGGAGAGTGAGAGATAGGTATTAACAAATAGCATTTTTTTTTCTTCTTTTTTGAAAAAGAAAATGACAAAAGGTTTAGATTATTTAGTACTTTAGTCGACACCCCATGTACAAGATTTTATAAGTTATGCATTGCCTTTTGTTTGATTTTGCAGGGACCCTTTTGCGAGGCTTTTTCAAGAAAGCAAAAGAATTAAAAAGCAAATTTTATTGCATATGCTCATCTTGATTTGTTTCCTTTACTTTAGGAGTGGCCATTCAGAAACATAAAAAGGATTCATTTCGTTAGACAGAAAAGGATGTCTATCACGTCCAACTGTCTATATACCAACCATAAGATTTATTTTATACGTTTCAAATAAATTTTGAGCCATATTTTGATTAGCGGGTGGAAATCTAAACTAGGATAGATTGAAAATTAGTACACTGACTACCAAGATTAAAGTGGTAACTTAGCTTATTGGTAACCGACCTTTAAGTTAAGTTCAAATCCCATCACATATATATACATATTATTAAAAAAAAAAAAAAACTACTTAGATTTAATATGTGATGACTATATATGCTTAGACAAAAGGACCAGTGGTATAATGTTTGAGGAGCAAGCCTTGAAAACTTCTTATAAAGAGGAAAACCAGGAGGGTACTTTTCTATTTTGCAAGAAAGAAATAATTTCCAACATAAATAAAAAAAATAAATAAGATGTTTAAAGAAATTTGGCATTATCATATAAAAGAACGAAAAATATATAAAAAATTCAATTAGGTATAAATAATAGGAAAATTTTGATTTTATATGGTAAAATTTCAGGGAAAAAGGAAAAAATTCCCAGATTTTAAATTCTTTTTGGAATATCCCAAATTGATTTAGAAAAATACAACTTTTCAAAATATTTAGAAAATACCATTTTTTACAAATTGATAAGGTACTTAAGGTAACTGGTTAAGTTACTATGAGAACGAGTTTAGTTACCCTAAATAACTTAATTAGTACCCCAATTAACATGATTGGTTACGTTAAGTACCTTGAAAAAAGTACTAATTTTTTAATAGTGTTATTTTTTTAAATAAATTTTTAAAATGATATATTTCTACTTTTGAATTTTTCGGACTTTGGGCTTGGTTTTTTTCAAGAGGCCGATAATAATAACACCCACTCGCCAGCACCAATTAAACACGAAGATATGAAGAAACACCTTTTTATCCTTAAAAAAGAGAACACTTTCCTTTTTTTTTTTTTTCTTTTTGGGACATATTCACGTATTATTTTCTGCTATTTATGTTTATTTTTGAGCAAGGTATTTGATGTGTAGAAAGAAAATGGTTTTAAATAGGATTTAAGACCCAGAAAAATGCTCCTTTTTTTCCCCCTTTTTAAGACCGGGGGTTGAATTATAATATGTATATTTCCCTTGTCCAAAATTCACTAAATGTTCTCAAATCAAAAGTTATAACTAAATAGTCTAATTAGATACTCATTGAAAATAAATGCAAAAATTACCCTCAACCAAATCCTCTCTCTTCTTTTTTTTTTTTGAAAAAAAAAATAAATGTTCATTAGTTAATAGGTTTTTAATTTTTTTTTAAACGTATGAGTTAAAGGAATTGCATAAAAATGAACTCTACAACTATTAACGATAAATTATCATTAAATAGTACATCTCTTTTTTCTATTTTTATATCTACATATCTACTTAGTATTTTTTTATATATACCACTTGTTTTGTTATTAACTATTTCCCTAATCAAAACACACAATTTCCTATAAATTAATTTATATTTTTTAGTTAAGAGGGTTTTAAACTTCATGAGTTCATAGAATTACAGAAATTAAAAATTTATCGCCATCAAAAGAAAATTACCATTTGAATAGTACACCTCTTTTTTTTTTTCCCCACTCTTGGTAAATCTACGAATGTACTCAATATATTTTCATAGATACCGATTTTACTATTGTAATGTATTATTTCGGAGTTAGATTTACTAAGCTTATAAACAAATCTATCATGACTACAAATATATACATGAAACTTAAAGACTCAACTTGCAGAGTATTTAAACATATATATATTTCATAAGAACCTCATCAGATATTTCAATCTCATAAAAGATAAAATATGTCCAAAAAAAATATCTACTAAGATTTAATATCACAACATGGTACATCTAAAAATAAGCGAAGTAAATAACTTAACATACTAAGAGAAAAAAGAGAAATACTATTTAATGATGATTTCTCATTAGTAGCCATAAAGGACAATTAAAAAACGAGGGAGAGGGGGAGGGAGGGAAAGGGAGCAAAATCGTCCTAACTAACAAATGGATATTCACCTATAAATGAGGGTTACTAAGCTATAAACGGTCATTTACTGAAACCAATTAAAAGAAGAGGCACATACCATAAATTATCCTTTCTAAACCTATGTTATTTCTAGATTGCCATTGTTGTAAAACTTGTGTCAGTTTATTTGATTTTCTAATTTAGTTTTACTTTATCAAGATAAGTTAGCTTATTAGTTTTATTTATTTTTAATTTAATCTACAAAAAGTTCATTCAAAATATTTTTACGAAATGCTTAGTTAATATTTCGTGATATATATATAAGTAAATTAATTAACGAATTAGTTCATTTTGAGTTAATTTCGTGTCAACTAAACATTTTCGAGTTATGTTGTAGTGTCGTTCCCTTAATTGCTACTCTTGGGGGAAGATTGATTTTTGAGTTATGAAAATATTGATTTATATATTCCAAAAATTATTAAAAGATATGGTAAAAAAGAAAAGGGCAAGAAAGAGAAAATGGAAGAAAAAAAAGAAAAGAGGGAGAAAAGTTTAGTTAACGAGGGATTTGAATTTATTAAACTACTTTTGCATACTAATTTTTAAAATAATAATATAGAAGGCAAAATAATCATTTTAAAATAAACTAGTTTTCTTTCTTTCTTCTTTACATGCCAAAGTGACAAAACAATAATAAAAGAAAGACATTTTTACTTTCATTTTATACATTTTCTATCCATCATATTTTTTTCCCCTTCCTCCCATTCTCTTTGGTCTTTCCCCTTGCTAAAGGCTAAGCTTGGGGAATAAATTAGCTACACGCCATTTTTTTTCCTTATTAATTAAATCTACCACCATACCACTTTTTTTAAAATGAATTCTTGAATGATTCCTGATGTCAGCGGCAATCTTGATGGATTCTTGACATCGACGGCGATCTTGACGGGTTCTTGATGAATTTTTTGACGGATTCTTGACAATCTTGATAGATTCTTGACAGATTTTTGACAAATTCTTGACGTCGGTAGTGATCTTAAAGGATTCTTGACGCATTTTTGATGAATTATTGACTAATTTCCTCCCAAAAATGGTAGAATCTAATGGTGGTGGTAAATTTAGTTAAACAAAAAAAAAAATAAAAATGGAGGAGACATTTGAGCTCAACATTTGAGTCTGGTGCCTCATGGGATATAGTGGGCCGAGCTTCATTACTTAGCAAGAAAATGACATGAATAAGAATAACTTGGGCCAAAATAACTTTTTTGTGAATTTTTCTAAGAACGAATTTTTAAGAGTATAAGTGTTTCTTGATTATGAAAAAACAATTATTTAGAATTTTTTAATAGTCAAAAAATTATTGACTATAGCTTGACAATCCTAAAAATATCATCTTTGAAAATTTGCACAAAAAAGTTAGTTTAGCCCAAGTTAGTGCTATCCATGTGCTTGGGAAGAATGGGCTCAGCGTCCTGTTGGATTAAGACGCCACTTCGGGGGAAAATGGACATTTTGGTTGAACCATACCCTTCTACCCGGTTGAAAGGTCACCTTTTCTGACCAAACAAACTTGAATTTACGAATATGGCCCAAAACATTATCACAAACTTTTTTTTTTTTTTATTTTTTTAAAAAGTAGGCCTTAACTAATGACCTTTCACTTATTACAAATTAAAAAAAAATATCTAATACTACCCAATTTCCACCCCACCCCATTAGGGATAATTGGCTTTCACGCCTATCCCGGTGTGACTCGAACCTAGGACCGAGATCCTAGGTAGTGGATGCTCTTACCACTTGAGCTAATCCACTTCGTCGCAAACTTAACCACGTTATTTTCTCGTGGTTGACAATTGCCATGCCACCTCTTTTCCTTCCATTGGTTCAAAATTTATAACACGAGGGTAATCAAACTGACACCTCATTCTAAACATTTTACATTCCTTAAATCCTGTTAAAAGTTTAGCACATCTTTTAATCCCGAAAATACCCTTACCCTCCCTTCGATATGAACTCTAATAAGAAAGGCAATTCAGTCCCAAAATTTGGGCAGTGGCAGAGTCGCAAATTAGCTGTCACTTAGCTCACTCCCACGTGTTTAATCTCTTGTGAACCTCAACCACCCGGAAGGCCAGAACCGGAAGAGAAAGAGAGAGAGGGGCTCTGGAATTTTCATCCAGCGGCTGCTATTTCGGAGCTTTTTAGTCTCGCTCCTCCATTTTGTATGACCCCATTTCGATTTCCAACAGGTTCGTCTTCGTTTGCGTGTGTGTATATATATATATATTTAAAATTTCGCGGCTTTTGCTTTCGTTTCTTTTAAAGCTTATTCGAGTTTTCTCGGATTCTCTGATTTTTTTGTTTAGCTGAAATGGGTTATTTTGTAATGTTTACTTAGCTAGTATGGAGGTTATGCAAATGAGAATGGTGCCAATTAGAATAAAGGGTCAGATAAAAAATTTGAGTTTGGTTTTGAAAATTAATAATGTTTTCAGGGTTTTTCTTTCCTTTCTTTTATGTTAATTTCAGTTCCCTCTTTAATGTTATTATCTTATATTGGTTTTCTTGCGGGTTTCTGGGTTATAAACTTTGTTGAAGAAGCTTAAATGGGTTTTCTTTTTTTCCTTTTTTTTTTGGGTGTATAGATGTGTTGAGACTTGAGGGTAATGTAATTTTGTGTATTTTGCAACAGACTGGGTTCCTTATTCGTAATTGAATCGAGGGTCATTTACTTTAGAGGCTGAAATGCCATCTAGCTTTCTCTCAAAGCTGAATCTTGCTGTGTTTTCTGGTTTCGAGAGGGCAGTAACTGGGCAACGAAATTCTATAAATTTGATTCTTGGACGGGGGAAAGTGTTTTCTCGGAATTTAGGAAGTTACTCGTTTGAGGTGAAGACTATGGCTGCTTCTAATTCTAAGTCTCTATTTGGAGATGTTTATGTTGATGATGTTATCACAAGTTGTGGGAATTCCTTCGAGTTTACAAAATCTACTGGTGTTTTTTTCAACGATAAAAGTCATTGCTCTTGCCGGAAAGCTAGCCTTAGCTTGAGAAGAAAGGAATTATCCAACAGTGCTCAACTAACTTGTGGGTACTTCCTTGGTGACGTAACGAGGAAAAATTTGAATACCAATGCAGTTGTTGTTGGACCTCAGTTGAGGAATCTCCATACCTCTTCCTTAGCATGCTACTCTGCTGGTGCCGCTCATGATGTGTCCTTTGATGGTAGTTCTCGTGATGAACCGCTTCCTAATTCGACCATTTCGGCTGACCAGTATGTCCTCTGAATTCATGTTAACAAAACTTTGTTTTCCTCATAATATGTTGCTGTTTTAAGTAATGCAGCTAGAAATAAACTCTATTTATTAGTATAATCTCTTGAAACGGCTACCAGCTTTTCAAATATATTCCCCATATTTTGTTAGTCTATTGAGAATTGCATTCTTAGTAAGGTGGAAGTGACAAGTTTAGCAGCTTTGGATGAATTAGAACATGTGCATTTAGTACTATAGTAAATGCTCAGTATATATGCTTATAGGGGAGATCTTTTCCTTCTTGTGGCTTTAATTTCAGAACTCTTTTTGGAGACAGAACTCTGAAGCTTCTTTCGGGATCATGTTACCTGCCTCATCCTGATAAGGAAGACACAGGTGGAGAAGATGCTCACTTTATTTGTATCGATGAACAAGCAATTGGTGTGGCAGATGGTGTTGGTGGCTGGGCAGACGTTGGGGTTAATGCAGGATTGTTTGCTCGTGAACTTATGTCTAACTCGGTTACTGCAGTTCGAGAGGAGCCTAAGGGTTCGATTGACCCAGCCAGAGTGTTAGAAAAGGCCCATTCCGGTACAAAAGCAAAGGGTTCTTCAACAGCTTGCATCATTACCCTCACAGAGAAGGTCTGTAGTTGGCTAATCTCCAGTGCTTTTGTTTCTACAACCGAGAAGAAAGAAAATTTGCTTTGATAGTCTCTTCATACCTTAAAATTATTACCTTTTTTAATTATTACTTTTTTGGCTTCTATTGATGAGTCAGCAACCTGAGTCTGTCAGGTTCCTTTTACAGAAGTAAATGAATAAAGAATCATGATATCCAATGATTCTGCCCTTTTTGTCCTCCCAAACCCTTACAATCCTTGGTCGTTCCTTAGTTCTCAGGTGCCTGAATCTTGGACAAGATGCATGAAGATTGTTCAGTTTTTGAAACCTATTTCCTAGTCTGAAATCTTAATACTACATCGACTTATGTTGTTCTTTGCATTTTGAATGTTTCTTCTGTGTAGAAAACCAGGGAATGTCTATCATATACTAATATACTTTTCCTAATTATATCTTTCACCAGGAACTCCATGCAATTAATCTCGGGGACAGTGGATTCATAGTGGTTAGGGATGGATGCACCATCTTCCAATCTCCGGTACAACAGCACGGTTTCAACTTTACATATCAATTAGAGAGTGGCACAGGGGGTGATCTACCAAGCTCTGGTCAGGTCAGTTAATAGGCTCTTGTAAGCTTTTTCTCCAACATTACCTTGAAAATTTGGACGGCATAAATATTTTTGGAACATATTGTGCCTCTCTATCCAGATCTTGAGCACAAAAGGGCAAAAAACAAAAAAGCGATTTTGTCTTGAGAGCTGGATATTAGTTTTGAACTTTGAAATCCTTCCGAAGCTAAGAGTTCCCTCCCAGTTTCACACTTTTTGATAAAATAATTTGCACCTGGAAACTACTCTCTCTTGAAAAACTTTGGAATCGAGTTTTCCAGATAAATAACTCCGTTAGGCATTTCATGGAAAGAGTCGCAATCTAAAGCATATTTTCTGTTTGTCAATGTACCCAGGTTTTCACAATTCCTGTTTCTCCGGGGGATGTCATTATTGCTGGAACGGATGGGTTATTTGACAATTTGTATAATAACGAAGTCACTGCCGTTGTTGTTCATGCGTTAAGAGCTGGCTTGGAACCGCAGGTAACTGCTCAGAAGATAGCCGCTTTGGCACGCCAGAGAGCACTAGACAGAACCCGGCAGACGCCGTTTTCTACTGCAGCTCAAGAAGCTGGGTTTCGTTATTACGGTGGTAAGCTAGACGACATTACCGTTGTTGTGTCATATATCACAAACTCGATCAATGCTTAGAGCACACTTTTTTTGGTAACTGTCGCAATTCCATCTCACTTGTATATTTCATGCGTCTCTATGTTGGCAAGTGGGGCATGGAAGCCCGTTTTACCATTTCTTGCCTGAAACCAAGAGAAGGATTACTATTGGCTTTTTATAGTCTCATCATATTTTTATCTGAAGATTCAATTCTAGTTTGGTGGGATTGGTATCTGTGCCCTTTGTTCTCTTTCTAGTTGTTAATTTCATTTTAAGTTGCTCTTTCCTTATGCTATTATGACGTTAGAGAAGGGAGATTACTTGGCTAAGTAGGTACAAGCTCGATATGTTCACCAGCTAGCTTATCTATTTCTACCATGAACTTATCTACTTCTAAACGGCTACTTCCAGTAGTCGATCTACGTACACCTGTCACAAAACTTAGGAGCTATCTTCATATTGGCAGAAGAAAACATAATCCTATGCAAAATAAACATTAGTCTACTCATTCACAGAGGTGTCTGTTTATAGTTAAGCTAAAAAGAAAATTCAAAACATTGTCACAAAGCAACCACAATAACAAACATAGGAAAGCAGAGCACTGTTTATAGTTAAGCTAGAAAGAAAATTCAAAACATTGTCACAAAGCAACTACAATAACAAACATAGGAAAGCAGAGCAGTAGGGATGCAATTATTCATGTGCATGTTTCTGTCCTGACGACAAAACTAGCAAAACCTGCTCTTTCAGATGGATCAGACCGTCCACCTTTTCAAATAAGCTCTTCCATTTTCAACGCCTTCACCTTGCTTCTCATCCTTTTCTGTTCTGGTTTTTGCATCATGGTCCTCTGGTTCTCTATCAGCTTCCTTTTCGGGTTGTCTTTCGTTTACTTCTCTCTCCCTCTCTCTACTTGCTTCTTCTTGTTGTCTCTCTCTCTGTTCCCTTTCTTCTGCTTGTCTCCTGGCCGCTTCTTGCTCGCTTTCTGGTTCTTGTTTTCTTGCTTCTCTATCTGGCTGTCTCTCCCTTTCTCTCTCTTGTTCTCGCCTCCTAGCCTCTTCTTGTTCTCTTTGCCTCTCTTGCTCCTCTTCTTGCCTTTGTCTCTCTTCGTCTTCTTGTCTTTGCCTTTCTTCCTCTTGTGTCCTTTCTTCTTCTTGCCTCCTAGCCTCTTGTTGCTGCCTTTCCCTCTCTTTTTCTTCTTCTTCTTGCCTCTGTCTTTCTTCTTCTTCCCTCCTTTCCTCTTCTTGCCCCCTAGCCTCTTCTTGTTCCCTATGCCTCTCTTGTTCCTCTTCTTGCCTTCGTCTCTCTTCCTCCTCTTGTCTTTGCCTTTCCTCCTCTTGTCTCCTTTCTTCTTCTTCTCGTCTCCTCTCCCTTTCTTCTTGTTGCCTCCTAGCCTCCTCTTGCTCCCTTTGTCTCTCTTCTTCTCGCCTCCTAGCCGCCTCTTGCTCCCTTTCTCTTTCTTCCTCTTCTCGCTTTCTGGCCTCCTCTTCTTCTCTTCTTCTTTCCTCTTCTTCTTCTCTTTTTCTGGCCTCTTCTTCTTCTCTTCTCTTTTCCTCTTCTTCCCTTTTTCTGGCTTCCTCTTCCTCTCTTCTCTTTTCCTCTTCTTCCCTCTTCCTGGCTTCCTCTTCCTCTCTTTTCTTTTCCTCTTCCTCCTCTCTCTTCCTAGCTTCCTCTTCCTCCTCCCTCTTCCTTGCTTCCTCTTCCTCTCTTTTCTTCTCAATTTCTTCCTCCATCATCCTCTCCTCTTCCTCGGCACAAGAAGTGCAATCCAATATGATGGAATCAGCCTCTGCAGCTAAAAGTTGGTCAATCGTTGAATTGGAAACATTGAAAGCCATAGCCAAGACATTTCTGTCTAGGGTTTGTAAGACTGATTGCTTTCCTGCCAAAAACTGAGGATGACTGCTTTTTGTTGTCGTGCTAAACCCCATGAAAACAAGCGAATCGTTGTTAAATGATATCTGAGCCATGGGGTGGAACCTGGGTACAGCAAAAACATCTCCTTCCTTGACCCTGAACCTCATGTTTTCGCACTCTGGTTTCCGTGTGCTTTTGCTGCTTGAACATACCACTCGAACCATGCCTTGTCCTTGCAACACTATAGCTATCTCAGTTGCCTTTGGATTCCAGTGCGGCCCCATCATCGAGCCCTTTTGCAATGCATCACAATAAAACTCATTTATTAGGCTTAGTTCAAAACATTTCAAGCTTGTAATAGTATAAAGGCATAGAACAACTAGTTATGTCCAGGGAAACACTTCTGGGACACTAACCTTGGTCAAATTCACCAAGAAGAGACCAATGTCGGTACCCCTCAATAGATCGGCAGCTTTTTTCGCGGTCACCGTTAGACTCCACCCATTGCAGTTCTCGAAATCAGGGTCGGCCTCAAGGATATTGAAGGCTTTTGTTTGTTTCTTCTTGTTATATGCTATGCTTCTGCTTCCTAAAAAGGACTTGAGGAATCGAGCTTCCATTTCCCATAAGCCTTTCTTCTTTTCTTCGCCCTTTTTCTTTTTTTCTTTCTTTGTTGAGATTGCATGCAC
This sequence comes from Trema orientale, assembly GCA_002914845.1. Classification (NCBI taxonomy): domain Eukaryota; kingdom Viridiplantae; phylum Streptophyta; class Magnoliopsida; order Rosales; family Cannabaceae; genus Trema; species Trema orientale. The sequence goes on from JXTC01000004.1 coordinate 1,126,476, forward strand.
GATGGCTTGTGTTTCGGTTGCGCTTGTTATTGATTCTATCACTTCATCAGGAGCCTGTAATATGCATAACATGAGTGTGCATTTTTGGCTTCTCGCAGATTTAAAAATAACACTACAGGATTATATTCTAGGTCTATATTTGATCCTCTCTAAGTTTTGCCTGATAAAGTAGCATCTCAAGAAACTATACATCATTAGTTTGAGGCTTGCTTGGCCATAGTAATTTAATTTAATTTATTTTTTTTAAGTGAAATGAAGAGCCAAGTAGTGTCATTAAATTTCATTTTGAAAAACGGAAAACAAAAATTTAAAATGTCATTAAGCAACAATCGTATATCGTATTTCGGTTACAATTACTACTAAGAAGAGATCAGCATTATAGGCAGACAATGTGAATCACAGGTTAACTTCAAATCAACGTGTACATTCAGTTTGGTTGCATTAAGATGGCAAAGACATTATACTTTTAACTATATATATAAATTTGAAATCTTTTTAACTTAGTGGTTTTAATTTTAATTTAAATGGGTTGGGTTTGTACCTTGAATGCGTTCTTAAGCGTTATCTTGTCAAAGCCACGGACCAAGTTCCTAATGCTTGAGTATGCCCCAAATGCTGGCTCCTGCTTCAGTGATTAGTTTAATAAAAAGGGGGGAAAAAAAAATACCGTCAATAATGACTACTCGGAAGCACCCTTCAAAAGAAAATTCTCAGCAATAAAAATAATTTGAAAAAAACAAGAAAAATAGCAAATCATACGAATGATTCATCATCATCCACATTAGGAAAGATTGCATAAATCCTGAGGCTTTCACGTTGAGGCTCTAAGTCACTCTGTATATAGAATACAGAGCCAGGTTGAAGCCCGAAGATATCTCCTCGCCGTAAATTCACCCCTTTTGTCTCTTCCTCAGTAGCCCAATTCAACCTCCCACTTCCTACACCCAACCCGAAATTAATATATATATATTGAATAGCTACAGTCATTTTTCACCAAAATTTATAACAAACGATGTGTCATGATTTTTACTAACATTTAATCGTAGAGTGAGTAAAGGACTTTACAAATAAACGTTGTGTGGTTTAAAATTACGACACATTTTTTGGTTTAAAGTTTATAGCGCAGAAATGAGTCTACTCCTAACGTTATTTGGAGAAATTCAGTATGCAAAGAAAGAACCTGTGTGAACATAAAAGACCATCTCCTGATGGAGAAGCACCGGAAGAAACAAGGAATTGGGCTCCAACGTAAAGAACTCGATATGGTGGGGTCCTCTAATCCCGTCAGTGATATCAACGGCTGAGATTTGTCCGTACTCATTTTCAAATAATGGCTTCCTTTGCTCTTTCATCACCAAAGGACCGAAACCACCCGGGAAATCTTCATCGACGAAATCGTTTGCCTTCTTTGCATGCAAAGTGAGATCAAGAGAGAGAAAGACGAAGATGAGTAAGGTGAACGAGAGCCGTTGGATCGAAAGTTTGATGATCGACATGTTTAAGGTTTAGCAAGAACCGTAGAGTCCGGGTCTTGAAGTGAGAGTCATGGTTTGGTTTATTTAGTGTCTAAATAGGAGATGAGAAAGAAAACGATGAAACTGATGAAGTGAATACGTGTCGCTTAAGGTGACACGTGCATGTTCATGGAAACACGCGGCAGATGCTTTGGTCCTAGTAGTTTGTACCAAAGGCCAAATTAGTTCAAGTTTCTTTTGATCGCATTAGCGCTTTGAATTTTGATCTCCCCTGAGATGTACTTAATAATGGACCTGAAATTTTATCTTGTTTTTTTTTTTTTTTTTAGTCTTTATTAAATCAAGGGCTCCTTACAAAGTTTCAGCCCAAAGTACCAAGTACCAAGTACCAAGAATTGAAAAATTCCAAATGTGCCGAATTTTGAAAAATCACGATTTTATTTAGAAAAAATCATTTTTTAAAAGTTTTTTTTTATAAAAAAATAACACTTCCAATAAATATTTAAAAAAATACTATTTTTGGTTCAAAATTAATATTTTTTAAATGTATTCAAGATAATCAGTTGAGTTACTTAGGGTAACCAATCTATTTACTCGAGGTAGGTAACTTGACCTGTTAATTCAAATATCTCACCGATTAATAAAAAGTTATATTTTTCTAAATATTTTTAAAAGTGGTATTTTTCTAATTAAATTCGAGATTTTTCAAACAATTTCAAAATCATAGATTTTTCAAATTAATTTTGAAAAATTATCATAAAAAATCAAATTTCCTCAACATATTATTTTTTAAAAGTCTATTGAGAAAAATAATACTTTCCAAAAAAAGATTTAGAAAAATGCTATTTTTCCTCAAAATTGGTACTTTTTAAAGACACTCAAAGTGATCAATCAGGTTATTTGAGATAATCAATTGTGTTACTTGAGGTAGCTAAACTCGTTACCTCAAGTAACTTGACCAATTACCTCAAGTACTTAATTAATTTATAAAAAGTAATATTTTTTCTAAATATTTTTAGAAATGGTATTTTTATAAATAAATCTGAAATTTTTTTTAAAAAATTTAAAATCTAAGATTTTTCAATTTTTTGAAATTTTGCCATATAAAATCAAAATTTCCCAAATAACTAGCTAACCTGATCTACACACAAAAGATTTTCTTCCATTAATTCAAGCTTACATTTCAAAACACTTGCTAGAAAAATAACAATAATAAAAAAAAGGGGCTTCGAGCAAAATGAGCAAATGCTGAGCCTCTCTTTAGTAAATATTCATTTTTTAAAACATAGTAGCAATGGCCAAATGTATCAATTTCAGAAGTAAAATAATCAATATTTCAGTTTCAGTATATAGTGTATCAAATGTACTCAATATTATTGTAAAAAAAAAAAAAGAATAAAAACATTATAGTATATAAGATATACTCAATATGAAAAAAAGAAAATTGATATACATAATATACAAACAGATACAATAATACATAAAATTGATATATAAATAATTGATTTTTAAGCAAAAAGGTTTGTTCAAAAGGATCATTTAAGAGAGATGAAAACGCAGCCATTCATTATAATAAAGTGGAAAAAATAGTTATTTATTATAAAAACTCTACTGAAAGATCATGAGATGAGAAAAGAATATATGTAGGACTAATTTGGGCTAAAATGATATTTTTGTGCATTATTTAAAAAAAATATTTTTAACAGAGTCAAAGACATCTTGACTTATGGTTAAAAACTTAAAAACTTCTTTACCATTAAAAAGTTTTAAATAATAGCTTTTTTGATAATCAAAAAGTTTTTGACCTATAATTCGAAAGTCTTTGACACTCCTAAAAATTTTACTTTTAGAGAAATGCATAAAAAAGTCATTTTTGGCCCAAATTAGTCCCATCCATGTCATTCTCTCTTTTGATTTGAGTTTTTGTAACAAATAATCCTTTTTTTTCCATAAAAATTTAGAAACACTCATTTTTTTCATCTCTTTGCTAAATGATGCTTTTTTTTTTTCAATTAAAAATGGCCGTTTATTAATAGTATATCTTTATATCAATTTTATATATTAATATATCAATTTTTATACTAAATATGTCATTTTTTGTATACTGAGCATATCTGATATATTATATGCCAATCATTTTGCTATAGTACTAAAATTGTTATACTGGACCTTTTTTGTAAAAACCAGATTTTAAAGGGGAAGACATTTTCTAACACAATGGTAATTTGGTAATTTCAATTTTTTGGAATATTAAATTAAAAAATCTGGAATTTTATATTTGGGTCTACAGTATCTTGAAATTGCATTTAAGGGCTCCATTTTCTTCCTCTTCTTCCATGAAGTCCCTGAGCCTCCTTCTCCCTCTATCTCGACACCTTTCATTGTGCAGCGCCTAGGAGCAGACGCCGGGGCTGAAATGGGACTAGAGCTCCGAGCAGTAAGCTCCTGACGTCTGGAAGATGCCACGCCGTCCATCTCCGGTGGCTGTCGCGCGGTGTCGGCGCGAGAGAAAGCTCGCGAACCCGCGGCTTCTCGCGGCCATGATCGGCGTTCCTGCCGCCACAAACCGCCCAGATTTTCTCCTGGCCTTGAACCCGAGAGGTGCCAGCCGTGGGTTGCCGGAAAAGCGGCTCTGGTGAGTATTAACCATTGTTAACCGTTTTTGTAACCAAAATATGATATTTTCATAAAGTTTGTGTTGATTAGAAACTTTTGTGAGATGATGTCATGATTTAAAAATAAAAGATAGCTGATTATGTTGTATGAATTTGGTGTTTGATTTGTGAGAAAATTTGGATTTGAAAGTTGGTATTTTAACAATTATTTCCAAAAAATGGTATTTTCGAAAACTTGTGAGATTTCGGCCGAAAGTTTGTTAAACTTTGAGAATGGGCCTTGGGCTGTGAATAGAAAGGTGATAACTATCTATATGGAAAAAATTAGCTAGAAACCACTTTTTCTTCCTTATTAATTAAATATACCACCATACCACTTTTTTTATGAATTCTTGAGAGGTTCTTGATGAATTCTTGACAATTTTGATAGATTCTTGATGGATTCTTGACAGATTCTTAACGTCGATGGTGATCTTGATGGATTCTTGATGCATTCTTGATGTATTCTTGATGAATTCTTGATAGATTCTTGATTAATTCTCTCCTAAAAGTGGTAAAATCTAATGGTGGTGATAAATTTAGTTAAACATTTGAAAAAAGTGGCAATTGCCTACTTAACCCATCTATATGTTCCTTAGAAAATGGTATATTTATAAATAACCAGAAAAATGGCATTTTTCTAATTACTTTGAAAAAGTGATAATTACGTAATAATTATGGTTAGGTAATTTATTTACCCTAGATAATTATATGAAGTAAAAGAGGGTTAAATATCATGAATAATTAAGGTTGGTATAAGTAAAAATGGTAATCGTAAGTGTGGTAAATAGTAATTAAAAAAAGAAGATATTTTTCTAATTATTTCCAAAAAGTGGTATTATTGTAATTTTCGGATTTTTGGGCTTAATTGATGCCCCGGACCTCGGAACTGATTTCCGACTTCGAATTTGGACTCAGTAAGGTTGAGAGACAAATTTTGATATAAAATATCACTATATTCTGAAGTGGCACGAAAACCGAGAAAATGACTCGTGAATAGTGCCACGGGGCCGGGTCCCGCACCGGGACCCACTTTTGATATATTATATGTCTAACCTAGCGTTTTTGGGTGTTCTGAATTCAGTGGTGACCTCCATTTCTCCAATTGAGGTTCCGATGGAAAAGTCACTTTTACAAGTGTGCTTACCCGGATCTAGAAACTATCGTTTGAACACCCAAGTGACCAACAGGAATTTCTCGAGCGTCGTTAGCTTGATATTACTATCATAATGAGGTAGGGATCCAATCACCGGATTTTTATATCTGCTTTGGATTTTAATTGCATTAAAATTTATTTTTGAAAAATCGTGATTTTACGATGGTTTAATTAATTATTGTAAATTGTTGAATTATACTGGGATTAGACTATGTGGATTATTATACATATTTTTATATTGTGATTTTGGGGTAAAACAGCAGTGTGCTGCCCATGTTACAATAAATCCCAGAATAATGCCAAGCTGAATTTTAAAGCATGATTTGATTCATGGATGCATGGTTATTGTGAACTGTTACATGTTGTACTTACCATAGGATCACATATGAGATACATCTTAGGCATCGCAGTGTTTAGTGGGCAGCCAGTATCCCTGCCCTCGGTGAGAGCCCGTAAACCCCCGCGGGGTTTTTCTGATTCTTCCTATTCAGTAGGTGTAGGCATTCAGTTGCCTCTCCGGTTCGGTAGGCTTAGACACATGAGTGTCCCTCTGGTTTTCTGGAATAGGTATCAGGCAGAGAGTATTTAGTACACGTAGTACGAGTTACTTTGCTTCGTGGTGAGAGGATGTGAGCTCATGGGATGGGACGATTTATGATATGTACAATTATATGGATTTGGTTTTGGTTTTGAATATGAGACTATTCTAGATACCAATTATTTTACAAACTTGGTTTATAAATGGATTTTGGAAAAGAATTAACCATGCAGGTTTGGTAAAATTGCATCCATACAAAAAGGTAATTGAATTTCTACTGAGCATGTGAATGCTCACCCCCTTTTACTTCTCACACTTTCGGGTTTTTGTCCAATTGAGATAGTAATTATGGTGGTCAGATAAGCTACATAGCTTGTACTTGCAGTTTTACTCTAAATCCCTGGTGGGTGTTCGTACTCTGCTATCTTTCTTTGTTCAATTATTTAGCCAAGATTAGTAAGTGAATGTATGAAGAAGATTTTGTTGCTAGCAATTTTATGTAACATATTTTGGACATTGAACTAAAGTTTTCAGTTAAACTCAATTTATCAAAACTTATGGTTTCTCAACAAGTTTCCAAAAGAGAAAATCTAGAAATTCTCTTAAACTCAATAGGTGTTTTTCTTAAGTAATTAAGACTAATAAGAGTTTTAAAGATTATAGAATTTATAGTGATTTGAGGTTCAAAACGAAACTATCTGATACTTGATTCCTCTTAAATTTTGTAAAATTAATATTTTATTTTATTTTCACTTAAAATTACTAAAAGTCATGACTTTGGATTTCCGGTCGTGACAATTTTGCTATAGTATTTAGAAAAATAAACGTTTAAAAGAGAGTTCCAAAATTCGGTCATTTTGCTCAAAGCCCCTTTCGGATTTTACCCTTTTGTCCTTCCTATTTTCCTTCAACCCCACCAAAATTATAGCCTTAAATTTAGATATAGTCTTCTATTTCTTTTTGTTATCTTGGAAAACAGAGTTCTATGATTTTGGTTCCGGATAAATTGACATAATGTGGGCAATGGGCATAGCTTTTCCATATTTTCGTAATTAATTATGATCACTATTGAATCCAACCAATTCTTTGAGCGAGACCCCAAAAATTCTTTCATCAAATGGACTATCTTGAGTTGGTCGTGTCATCGCTTCAAGTGGCTAAAGAGTACCGAATACCCTTCTTTCACCATAGACCACATAACATCTGATTTCAAATAGTCTTTCTCCCTCTCTAGTACTACTTTTTAATGGCTCACAACACGCCAGAGAGAGAGAAAGTGATATGGAGACCACTTACAAATTACAGAAAGAATCCAACCCAAAAAAGAAAGAAACATGAATAAATTGTGGTCATAAAGAAAACTAAATGAATCAAGAGGGTATTTTCAAAGCAAAACCAACATATCCCTTAAGGATACCCATATTGTAAAACCACAAAGTTAAAAAAAAAAAAAATGATCCCATATATAAGGGTGAATTATATGATACAGTACAAAAAGAAAAGAAAATTTAAATAATAATTGGGTTCATGTTAAGATTTGTGTTCTTGAGTTAAAGGACAAATTAAGGTCACTATTTGATAGTTTATGTGGTTGTTTATGTTATTACGAGGATCTGTTAGTTAAATTAAAAGATATGCCAACTTCTAACCATTATCAAACTTATTTATGTATTTATTTGATTTTGATATGATTTGACACTAAAAAACGTGAATTACTTATAGATACATCTACCACATGAAAGACGCCTGCTATACATACTTTGTATAGTTTGTAGAATAAGATATAGATAGAAGATCCGCCACTTTGATAATGCCCAATTCACCACCCCCACTGTTCCAATACTAGTATACTCTTTCTTAGCTTTGCCTTTTCTTTTGGAGTGGGGGGAGTGGGGATTGGAGACCAATATCTTTTTTACATGAATGATTTGTGTTAGAATCTCAACCCAATAGCTTCCTCTCTCCCCTTCCTTTTGTATTCCACAAGCTTCCGCCTCTTCCCACCACCGAGTGTGCCCCGCGTGTATCATGATTCATGTCTAAGAAGTAAGAGCCTTGGTTGTTAAGTACACGACTAAATAATATTCCTTCTAATAAAGTTTGGTACTTGTAATTTCTACACATGCTTTTAAAACCAGTACCGTAGATATTTTAAAAAAATAAATAGAAGTTTCATTGAAAGACATATATATATACACACACACACACACATAACGATCCACGTTGATTAATTAATAGCTAAGCATGCAAGTATATTAATGGTTCTTTGGATTTTCAGCTGATTGTGTGGAATCATATATGATCAGATTATGTTTTGCCGCGGTGTGTTCTTTTTTCAAAGGGTTAGAGAATATTATTATTTTTTATTATTAGTATGATTAATATTCTTTACCTGGGTGATGTCACTTTTATTATTTTTGTTTATGATAAATTACGTAATACATATTCTTAAGTACGAACGAAGATGCTTAAGTAGGTATAACTAGCTAGAGAGTAATAGAACTCAAAATCTTTTTNGGTTATGTATATTTTTTATATACGTCTAATTAAATGGCTTAGCATATATATATTTTTTCTTTCAATTTCTCTTTTGGAATGGAGTAATATTAGGGTTTTCCTTGTTTATTATTTTTTATTCTTTCCTTGCTCCTGTTAACAACTATATCAAGTACGTACCCCTATTGTTATGGTACTACATTTGCATATAAACCTAGTACAAATACTGCAGAGGACAGTTATGGTTATTGATTAATTCACGTAATTATTTCTTGTCAGAATCTTTATGCTAGGAAATTGGTGAATTATTTATTTTCTATTTGCAGCAATTTCGGTTCATCAACTCAAGTAACTAACTTTCATCAACCCAAGTAACCAACCTGACCAAATATTTTACGTTATTATTCTCAAAATATATATTATGATTTTACAAAAAGTGTTGTGTGGAATAAATAACTTAAGAAATGATCAAAAGTTATTCACTGATTTCCATATGGATAAAATGTTTTCCAAAATATTGTTGCATAGGATCCCTTGAATGTGCAAGTTCACACCTTAAAATTAAATATTAAATAAACATATCACACTAAAATAATAAAATAAAGAAGTCTAAGTGATTAGGGTGGTTTTTCTTTTCTTAATCTATATATATATATATTTGATTAGGACATGAGTGGTATGTTGCTGGTCATAGAAATAAACACGTTAATGTTTCAAAAAATAAATAAATAAACACATTAAAAGTAATAAGAAAAATACTAATTTAATTGACATGGAGCAAAAGGACTTAAAACGTCTTTATTTAGTTGGCAAAAAAACTCTCTCTTAAAGTCCCTCGCCAATAGCCAAAAATAAAGAAAGGTGTAAGATGTTCTTGTTTTTATTTTTTTATTTTTATTTTTAAAAAATAGTTTTTATTTTCTTGTGTACGTCTAAATGGTGAGAAGAGGGATTGTCAATCAGTGATTGCACTATCACCACCAATCGGAACATATTCCTCTTTCCTGTCGCCGCCATGCCAAAAGCCAAAGCCAAAGGCTATCTGTCCTACGTGGGCGTGTTTTTTACGCGCTGACTCTTTTGTATGTCTTTATTAGTACTAATAATATATCTTAATTACATATCTATCCCTTCCCCCATGCATGTCCGACACAAAGCCACCTCCCTGGGTCCCACACGTGTGGGCCATCCCTGGGGTTTAGTCCCATCTTGGAGGGCCCCAGTCAATGAGACTTCTATTTAGCTTTTTACACTTTGATGCCTTCTCCTTCCTTTTTTTTTTTCTTCCTTGTGTGAACTGAACATTTCTGCAGTATCCTTGTGCAACAAGTGAACTGTTAACGGTACCAGTTACTACGTACTCTGTATACACTATTTATGCATTAATTTATCTTATTTAGACAAATTTTCTGTTTTAAAAGTCTTCTTATTCTTGTAATAGTAGAGTACCTTTTGTTCGAATGCATGAATCCAAAAGTTATACAGATTGACCCAGTATCTTGTGCACATCGACATATATATATATGTAATATATACGTACATGCATGAATAGTATAGTACGTTACGTTCTAAGAAGTCTTTGTATTAATTTCTTTAAAAGAGTATATTTACAGAACACTACGCACGTAAAAAAATTAAACCATAGAACGTACGTGATCTTAATTTTGCGCGCGTTTTTCCATTTTTGTTGTATGTATATCTTTCTTAACTCTATATGTATATGTATATATATATATATTTCCAGTATTATATATATATATATATATCTCCGTTTGCTTGGTCATTAAGAGGCAACGAAAGCAACTATATGTAAATGGGAGACCTGTCTCTATATGGAACAAGCTAGCTTAAAAATTCTTCAATTTTGTTATATGAATATGGCTGAACAGCCAAATGTCAAAACCAGCAACGAATTGACCGAAAAAAAGAGAGAATAAATTAAAGATATCTTGAATCAGGAAATATATGACTAAGTAACTGTTGGTATTATAATTAAGTTGAATTGTAGTGTGAAAGCACCCAGATTATCAACTATATAAATAGGAGTACTATGATTAAAATGGGGTAAAAGTTAAATTTTCCCCGTTGAATACAGTAAAAGTGGAATTAATAGAAGTCAAGCTGGAATTTTTTTTAAATTTTAATTTTAATAATTCTAGCAAGACTTATTGCTATAAGCCTTTTGCTTTTGCCAGATAAGGAACCGTTAACGAAGATGCATTTACCAATTTGCAGTATCTGCTAGTTGATCTCAAAGTTGTTAATCATAGCTCTTTTTTATTAAGCTTTTTTTAAAGGAGGAGCTTAGGAAAGGTGGGGTGGTGGGTATTCGAAGCTTTTGTGGGTCCTAATAGGAGTTTAGAGGGGGACATTGCTTTGGAACTTTAACGCCAATATGCGACTCATTTGTCGTTTTTCAGTTGAAAAGCCCTTGACATGTAGTGTTTGGCAATGTTTAAATGCAGATAATGAGATTTCACTGTACTGCTATATACTCTTCTAGTATTATACATACATATATATATATATTTTTTCATTTTCTTGATATTTATATTTTTCCCTACAAAACATTAGAGGACAAGTATCAATATTGGAACAAAAAGAAGATGATAATTTATATCGTTTTCACTTTATAAAAGGTTGAGAATAATTTTTTGCTCTTTAACAAGGGTAAACTTCATTATGAGCGTTCAAAAGACGTCGCACTTAAAATACAGGGGAAAAAAAACTGTACTCAAATCAACTTCCAAGTTCATGTATCACATACTAAATTAATTTTATTATTCAGTTATCATTCAACAATTATTACCCCACTTTAGTAATATATTAAATCTATCAACTCAACACAATGCATGAAAATTAATAATAATAAATAGTCGACATTTTTTAATCGACATTTTAAGATTGGACACACGTACGTATATATGGTAATAAACTAATTGACTTACCCCACATTAGTCGAGTGGGAATACATGCATCCGATCATATTTAGCAACACTTTATTTCTTTGTGTGATCAATCAGAAATCTCATAAGAAGTTCCTTTTTCGAAATTATAGTACTTTATTTCTTTCTACGTTCCTCACTAGCTAGCTTCGTCCTGGTGCTGACTTGGGAGATAGTATAGTCTTACGGCTATAAAGAAATTTTTTGGTCCCTCTGAATCTATATATCTGATGCCATATACCACACCCTTTGAATTAGAGAGGATATATCATGAACTAAGATTTCATAAAGCAAGAAAATTAAGCTCCGAATCAAAACAAATCAAAAGGAAAAAAAAAATACATATAATATAAAAAAAAACATTAGAGACTTGAATTAGAAGCTTCAAAGAGATTAAAAGAGACCTCTCTGACGCGTGTCACATACTTGTCTGTGATGTATGTCACATATATAATTATATAAAACATTATATAACATATGACCACCCCCACCCCCTAATATATGCCATATACTCCACCCCATGCCATGCACACACGCAAAGATAAAAAGCCAACAATCATAACCACCAAAAGCCCCCCTCTTTTCTTTCCTTACATCTTCTTGATCTTTCATATCTCTCTAGATCTCTCTAATTTAGAACATAACTTAAGTAGGGACTATAGTACATAGCTTTTTATATTTCCCTCACCTCAATTTCGAGTCTTTCGAATTTGATCCACCCCTTCTTTTCTTTTTTTCTTTATTTCTTAGAGATGATCGTCCCCGTTACCGCTCCTCAGAACAACCTGATCCAGTCTCCAAACCTAAAATCCGACAACAACAACAACAACAACAACAACAATAACAACAACAACAACAACAACAACAACAACAACAACAACAACAACAACAGCAGTTCGAATATCGGGTTTCATAGCCCGGCTCATATTCCCAACCTCTGCTACGAGCCCACTTCGGTACTCGACCTCCGCCGCAGCCCAAGCCCCGTGGCGGGAAAGCCCGCCAAGGTTTCGGCTGTCTCCGACGTCGTTTTGGCTCAAACGACAAATGACCCGCTCGAGTGGGACGACCAGGTTTTGCATAACTTGGATAATTGGGATACCATCATGAGAGACTTGGGCTTGCATGACGATTCTGCCCCTGCCTTCACCACCGCGTCCACCACCACTACTACTACAGGTCATGTTGTGCCTCATTTGAATACTTGTGACCCTCAGATCCCGCATTTCTCGGAGTTCACTCATCCTCAGCCGTTCGATCCAACTCACCTGGTTCACTCGGCCGATTTCACCCTCTCCGAGTTGTCCTCCAATCACAGTACCAGTACTAGTAGTTTCGGTTCACAAAACTTGAACCTATTCGAGGTCTCCCCTGATTTTCACTTAGGGGGCAATAACAATAATAATAATAATTCTACTACTACTACTAATAACAACAGCTGTAATATTGGGTTTGATTTCATCGAAGATTTAATCCGAGTCGCGGACTGCTTCGACTCGGACGATTTGCAGTTCGCCCAGGTGATACTCGACCGGCTCAACAACCGACTCCGGTCGACTCCCTCGGGCAAACCCGTGGGCAAACCGCTCCAACGGGCAGCCATCTACTTCAAGGAAGCCCTCCAGTCCTTTCTGTCCGGTTCGAACCGGACGGCCCGGCTCTCTTCCTGGGCCGAAATCGTTCAGACCATCAGAGGGTACAAGGCGTTTTCGGGTATTTCACCCATCCCTATGTTCTCCCACTTCACCACCAACCAAGCCCTCCTCGAGGCCCTTGCTGGGTCCGCCTTCATCCACGTCATCGACTTCGACATCGGGCTCGGCGGCCAGTACGCCTCGCTCATGAGGGAGCTCGCCGAGAAATCGGACTCGCTCCGAGTCAACCTGCCGATTCTCCGAGTCACCGCCTTGGTGGCTGAGGAGTACGCCGTGGAGAGCCGCCTGATCAGGGAGAACCTGACCCAGTTCGCCCAGGAGCTCAAGATCCGGTTCCAGGTCGAGTTCATCCTCGTCCGTACGTTCGAAGCGATGTCGTTCAAGGCGGTCAACTTCCGGGACGGGGAGAAGACAGCCGTCCTGTTCTCCTCCGCCGTGCTCCGCCGCCTCGGCGGCGGCTTTCTAGGGGACGTGCGGCGGTTGTCGCCGGCGGTGGCGGTGTTCGTGGACGGAGAAGGGTTCGGGGGCGAGACGGGGGCGACGTCGTTTCGGAGGGGCTTCGTCTGCGGGCTGGAGTTTTACTCGATGGTGATGGAGTCGCTGGACGCGGCCATGGTGGGCCCCGAGTGGGTCAGGAAGATCGAGGCGTATGTGCTAAAGCCGAGGATCGCGGCGGCAATTGAGGCGGCCGCCGCGGCGGTGGGTGGCGGGAGGAGGGCGGCGTCGTTTCGGGAGATGTTCCACGGGGCCGGGTTGAGGCCTGTCCAGCTCAGCCAGTTCGCGGATTTTCAAGCCGAGTGTCTATTGGGGAAGGTCCAGGTTAGGGGCTTCCACGTGGCGAAACGACAGGCTGAGTTGGTGCTTTGTTGGCATGAGAGGGCCCTTGTTGCCACGTCAGTTTGGAGGTGTTAGGGTATTTAGAATTAATTAATTTTAGGATATAGTTCTCCCCCCAAAAGAAAAAAAAAAAGAAAAAAAAAAAGTCCCAGAAAATGAAAATAGCCAAAAATAGCAAGGTAAGGGTGGTCTGGGATGTGACTAATTGTAACTCAATCATCCTTGACCATATTGTTAATGTGTTTGGTAGTTTGTGGTGTTGTCTAGTTGGAGAGGAGTCGAGTGTTCCGATCCTTTTGATCTTTTTTTTTTTTAATTTAATTTTTGGAAGTTTTTGCTTGTTGTTCAAACCAAATTATTAATAGGGAGACTACACAATTATTGGGCATATTTCACATACCCAATTTTATCTCGACTTTCTTGCATACTATTGCATTTTTTCTCCCCTTTCACGTTTAATGCTACTTAAGTATTCGTTATTGGGATAAACCGGAGAAATAAAAATAAATAAACTACAAATTTTGATCTTTATAATTATTCATGCCGATGGCCTAGCGACACAGGGTTAAAACAACGTCAGTATGGAAAACGAAACCATCCTATGTTGTAGCACTGCTCTCAAGTCAATTTTATTTATTTTTTCTCTTAGTTTGGCAAAAGAAATTGAATTTGTACTCTTCCAAGAGAAGCAAGATTATCAGAATCATTGGAGAAGCCATGAGGAAAATCTTCTAATTAAGAAAAGAAAAAAAGGCAAGATGATCCAAATAACAACTTCTATTTAATGTTATAGTCATTATTTTCATATTTTGGTGTTTTGGAGGAGCTTCCAACTCTTATTACTTACGGTTTTTTTTTTTTTTTTAGGTAACTAAATATACTATTACAAAGAATAATCTATACATGATAGATCGAATTAAAAGAAAAAATTCATCCAAAAGTTTAGCTAGTTCTATAACCTTAAGACTATCCTAGCAAAACTATAAGTAATTGATTGGCCATAAAGCCATGAAGAGAGAAAAAAAAAAGAAAAAAAAAAGAAAATAAATGCGTCCAATAGCAATACACCACCGTAAATGCATTAAATTCCAAAATTTAGAAATTTAGATCAATTTCCTGTAGGGGAAGGACTGGAACAAATTTACTCAGCTTTAATTTACAACAAAGCTACCATGCACATCACATTTTAATTGCAATAGGAGTACCAAGCACCTATTAACTTTATCTGCTATTTAGTAATATATACATTTTGGAAAACACTAAACATCATGATAAGTTATCTAAACAAAATTACTTGAATGATGTGACAATTTAGGAGACAAATAATGAATGAATTATATACTAAATATTGACAAACGATGTAATGTCACATTATTCAAGTTAATTTTTTGATGATAGTTCGTTAAGATATGTGGTAATAATCATATATTTTAGTTCAAAGTAGCCTTTTGAAGGTGAAGATCTGCAGGTCTCTCTCTCTCCTCTAATAATGTTACTCGATGTATCTCAAGTTATTAGAATTCTGCATGCAGATTACTTTCACAAACAAGAGAGACCCACATAGAGGAGACAAATAAACTCCCGCTTATGGGAGATAATACACGCGTACTAAGGAGAGACAAAAAACTCAACAGATTGACACAATAATCTCCAAATTTTTTTGATATAATTATTTGGAATAGAAGTATGCTGAAGAGGGGAGGCCAAGAATAATGACCACGATTAATGTAATGACCAAGATAAGGAAAAAAAAATTAAATACATTCAACTATTAATCATAAGAGATTTAATGTTTTAAATACGTGACATCAACTAAATCATCAACTGGTAAAATATAAAATTTGATTTCTCAATTAAAAAAAAATCTTTATTGTACTCATTCCATATTTTATCATTTTTTTTTGTAAGTGGGACTTAACTAATGACCTCCACTTATTATAAATTAAAGGAAAATACTTATTACTATGCAATCCCTACTCCGCTCATTAAGGATAATAGGTTTTCACGCCTACCCCCCAGTATGACTCGAACTTAGGACCGAGATTCCAAGTAGTGAGTGCTCTTACCACTTGAGCGAACCCACTTCGTCTCATATTTTATCATGTTTAGTTCAACCATTATACAACATTCCATTCTTAAGCCCATTTGAATGGTTGTTTGTTTTAACCATTCTTATTTTTTCATTCCAATGGTTCATTCAAATGAGTGTTTATTTAAATAATTAAGGCTCCATTTGGTTCACTCATTTAAACGAGTGTATTTAAATAGAAATTGTGGAATGAGTTATAATTGGAATGATCAATTTTAAAATTAATTTATTCTGCGGCAGCAAATGCCAANATTAAATTGAATTAATATTTAATTGAATATTAAATTCAATTCTATATTATATATTTTTTTTCTTTTTTATATTTTATATATGAATATTTAGTGAAATAAAGTGGAATGGGTTGTAATTAGAATGTGAGACATTAGAATGGACCATTCAAAAACACCTCCTAGGCTCCATTCTCATTCTAAGATACAAAAAACTCATTCTAATGATTGATGTGACTGATGGACCATTTGAATGGAAAAACTGAATTGTTGAAACAAACACCCATTCTAAAAGATCATTTGAATGGAAAAAAATAGAATTATTGAAATAAACACCAATTCTAATAAGTTTTCCATTTCAATGGAATGGAACGTGTGAAACAAACGACCCCTAAGCTTTTCTATTAGAATGACACATTCTTTAAAATAACTATTAGAATGGATTTTTTATTCTTGGAATGAAAATGGAACCTATGAGTTGTTTTTAAATGTTACATTCCAATGTCTCCCATTTTAATTATAACTCATTTTATTTTATTACATTTCAAATGTTTCTCATTTTAATTATAACACATTCTATTATTTCCATTTAAATGTACCTATTCAAATGTCCGAACGGGGATATTTGAAAACCTTTTTACATTTGATTTCTCATACTTGATTAAAGTATTTTTTTCCCTTCTTATTCTTTAAGAAAAAAAAAAAGGAATAATTTTCCAATGTGCAATTAAACGGCGCCGTATATTGACGAGAGCTGCACATGTAAAATAAATAAAAACGCCGGAAATGAGACGGAAAATTGGCGGTTAATCGGATGCTCTCTGCGTTGTGTCCCCGAATTCGAAATGGCTCTTCTCGGTTCCAACATTACCAGCGAGGTCAGTACGGCTATGGCTATCCTCCTCCTCCTCCAATTTTCTTCATCCTTTCTGCTAGGGTTTCAAATCGCCACTCTATTTTCCATTTTAATTGCTTCGGATCTTATAATTTCAATTTCTTACTTATAAATTTTGATTTCTACTGGTTCATCCAAATCAACCGATTTGTTCTCTTGTTTAATCGATTAATTAATGTTTAATTTTGCTTTAAGCATATATAAATTGGCAAAGATAATGTGTTATTTTTAATGGCGTAACAGTGATTTTTATGTAGTAATTAGTTTCGAAAAATCTGTCTTCACTTACAAGAATTTAAAATTTTATTTCAGTTTCAAGAATTTAAAATTTTATTTCCTACTTAGTTAGTACTAACTGATTAGAACGACAATTGATCGAGCAAATAGTCCTCACTATAAATTTTGATTTTTTTTTTTTTTTTTTTTTTTGGGTTTAATTATTAACGTGTTGCTGCTTCTGTTTTCTATTAGTATTGGTAGTTATTACACGCTTCCGTTTGTTACATTTTTGGTATTGAGGATTTTTGTGTTTCTGATTCAGGTCGGATTGAAGTTACTCCTTTGTCCTTTTGGATCTAACATTGTAGTTCGAACAGCATGGTGAGCTCTGACTAAGTTTAAGTGTTTCTAACTATGTTTACAATTGATTTGTAACTAGTTACAAATGAACATGGATTCATATTCTTAAGGAGAGAGAACTTATGTTTATTTATATATCCTTTACATATGTGGCTTGATACTCAAGTAGTTTTGTTGCCTTTTTCTTTCACTCTTGTGTAGTTGTACTGTGGGGATAGTTGTACCGGTATACTCGACATTTAAGGCAATAGAAAAGAAAGACAATGATGAGCAACAAAGGTGGCTTTTATATTGGGCAGGTCCGAAGATCTTCTGTTTTCCTTTGCATTTTATTCTTTGGTTCTCTGCTTTTCACTGCTTGTAATTCTATTGTTGGTTATGACCATGTATTTTTGTTCTTTATTAGTACAAATATTGCATTTAGTCCTTGCGTTTTTAGGAACTGTTCTTGACAAACAGCTAGTAGAACCAAAGTGATTCCTGCCCTTAAATGATTTGGGCTTGATTGCCTCTGCTCGAAAAAGTATTTGAAGTACTCAAATTTTTTAGGGATCAGGTTCATGGATATTTTGTTTCTCAGCCTTTCTTCCTAGTTCCTACTATGATCAGTTGGTACATGCATATTGTGAGTTTCAAATTCTGTTGTTTTTTGAATTTATTGTGTTTTGGAAAAGTGGAAAAAAAAAAAAAAAGAGAGTTAATTCTGGGCTACTGTGTGTTTGTGTGAAAGCAAGAGAAGTCATCTCTTTCAACTTCAGTCATTTCTTAACTTGATTGTCTGTTGAGAAAAAGATGGTAATATTGGGCTACGGACTTCATGTGGCTGATTCTTGCGTTGAGACTTAGAAGCATGAGATCATTAGATTATGGCACGTTTCTAGCTTATTCCAGTTCCTTTTATTTACTTTTTTGTTATTGCAATTGCAGCTTATGGTTCTTTCAGCCTAGTAGAAGCATTTTCCGATAAGCTTATTTCTTGGTATGATTCTGAATTTTATTCTCTACACTATGGTCTTTGTTTTGAATGAAAAATTAGTATACAAGATTATGTATATTGTAGGACAAGATTTGTAGCAAACAGTGAGACATAGTATGTGATTAGCTCCTTCAACGTTTCTGTTTCACTTTTGCATTCTTCTCACCTTATATACACTAAAGTACTTGAATGTTACCCTGATCATTATGGCATAAAGGCATTGCCTGCTATTCTCTTTTTTCATCAACAAGACTTTGCTTGTTACAGCACCATTCATAATATAGGATGTCGTTTCAAAAGTTATCAGCTATGGCATGTTAAAAGGTCACGAGTGCCACTATAGGTTACGTGTGCACCTTTTTCTGTTGGCATTGAAGGTTAATAAATTTTCCATTGGAGGTTTGGTTTAAAGAAAATTGTTACCAAAAGAATGTATTACCATTGACATCAAATATTGAGACGCACAATCTAAACATTTTGAACTTTGGAATATACTAGTACATGTTTGAATCTGATTGATCCTTGACATTTAACTTCCATAATTTTGCAGGATACCCATGTACTATCATCTGAAGTTTGCATTTCTTGTTTGGCTTCAACTTCCATCTGTTGATGTACGTACGTTTTTATGCTGCTTTTGCAGTTTTCGTCGTTGTATTTTCATCTCTCTTTTCCCCTCTCCCAACACACACCAACCTTCCACTCTTATTGGATATAAGACCTTTCGTAGTTGAAAGTAACTGCTGCCTTCTAACAGGGGGCTAAGCAGCTGTATATGAGCCACCTGCGTCCATTCTTCATGAGGCATCAAGCCAGAATCGATCAAGTTTTGGGTACTGCATATGGTGAAATGGTATGTCCCTGTATATTGCGTATTCCCTTTTGGCTAATCTAATTCTGCATTCCCACGTGCATTTATATTTGTTGCGATGTTTTTCGTTTGTAATTTTCAGGTCAAACTCATTAGTGCTCACAAAGCAGAAATCCAATATGTTAGGACCGTTGTCTTGAAGATTACGGGATCAGGTGAGGATGGACCTGCTTCTTTTTACCAATTTATCACTGTGGACAAACAGCTTTTTCTCATTTCTATTTCTTTTTCTTAATATCAGCTGACCAATTTTTGAAAGGAGGAGCTGAACCCCATCGACTGCAACAAAATGCAATTGACGATGGCCAGAGAGCAACAGCCTCAGATGTGGAGTCTGATCATGAAGATTAGCGAACTCTTTAGGCTAATTACGTACGATTGAAAACCATTCACTTCTAGAGTTGTGTCGTTTTGTGCTTTTTCTTTTCTGGAAAGGAAAAATCGAAAAACAAAAACGAAAACAAATCCGGATTGTCGTTTCATAGAATCCCTTGGGCTCTGTAAATATGTTTATAATTAGTTTCAACTACTACAGAGTACAGACATCGTTTCTCTGCGAATATTTGCTTAACGTTGTCCCTGAAACGGAAACACATGAAAGAAAGCGAAGAAACATCGTAATGGATTAATAATATTTAATTACTGGTATCTTGTTATATAGCTCCCTTTCCACTGATACACGATACAATAATTTTGCAAAACTCAAATCCGGTTGCAACTCAGTTAAATTTAAACGTTAAAAGTTACAGAGATGGGGGGTGGTTAAAGGCGTAAATTAGCAGCGAAAAATAAATGCTCTATGCTCAATCAATGCCGGGATCACTGTACCGGCATACCCGGAGTTTTAAATAAATTTCTACCCTACCCGCAAAGAACAATGCGTGGACAATTTTTAGCTGTTGCCCTCACCGCTACGAGCCTGATGTTCGAGATTCGCAACAACATCTGGTCCACACAATCGTGTTAATTCTTCCTGTTATAATGACAAAATCAAATTTGTTAGTAAAGTAAATTTCAGAGGAAGAAAGTAAGTGAAACACTTTGGTAGAGTTAGCGTCGGATTATTTTCAGTTTTGTCACACTGGAAATTGCTTAGACAGTTCAAAAACATTCATAACTAATAGGTCTTTGTATCCAAGCTTTCATTGGCGGAGAGGTCTAAGTTCGAATCCCCGATCCCAAATAGTAATAAAAGGTTTCTGTATCCAACCATGGAATTTCCCCATAATAAAGGATGTATTTTAGAATTCATAAACGCAAAATGAGGAAGCTCAAAAGCCAGAGTAGTGATGGAAAACTAACCTTAATACTACCATTTTCAGACGTAAGTTTCTCACACTCCTCTGATAGTTTCTGCAGTTCGTCTCTGAGGGTGCGATTCTCATTGTTCAAGGTCTCCACCCTTGCTTGTAGATCTTCACATTCGGCCTGTTAAGAACCAAGAAAAAAAAAAAAATGATTTAAGTGTCTCCACAATATTTTACACGTACAATAATCTTTATGTATAAATAAACAGATGCACATAGGTTGAACTTGTTTTATGCGGTCGATTTTGCAGTGAATTGGTGAAAAAATCCTCACCACCTTATGCAGTTAAATGACTCTTCTTAATTATGTAGTTAAGAATAATATGCCGTGTGGTGGTTAAGGTGTATTCATTGTTGAAGGGAGAATAGAGATATTGTTGATATTTGTAATAAAATAAAAATAAAAAAGTAACAAACATTATTGATATTTATATCATATTAATTTCATTAAATACTATATCATATAATAATTATTATTAACTAATATAAATAGAGATCAATTATCAAGTAAACTTTAAATATAAAAGATCAACGGATAAATTATTACGAACTAATTGAAATATACATTAAAAGGCCTATTAAAGCTTGACGCTTGTTAAAATATATAAAGGGAATACTTAAAAACTTAGATAAACTAAATACTTGTGGTGTGGTATGGTGTGGTGCGGATTGGCAAATTCCTAACCGCAAACCAAACTTCACAGTTGCGGTATAGGAAATTGGATACCCAACCCGCAACGTGCTGTATCCAAGAAGTTCATTTAGTACCTGTCTTACAAACCCAATTAAATGGCCTCAAGCCGCCTGAGTGTTTGTTTAGCCGAAAAAAAAATAAAAATAAAAAAAAGCTAAATTATTTCTCTTACTGAAATCTTATCTCCCAGTTAATTATTTTATTGACCGTTCTAGCGTTGGCCAGAAACTGACCCATGGTAGGTGGGGAGTGGGGACAATTAAGCACAAGTTCAATTGTACCTGCTTTCGTAATCTTGATCTCCTAGCCGATTCCCTATTGGATTGCTTCCTCTTCTGTCTTTTTAGTTCTCGTTCATCCTGCCAAGTACAAGAGCTATAGTTCAATAATAGGAATACATGAAGCTTTAATCAATATAAGCAGCAAACACCAGTTACCTAATTAAAGAAGAGATGAATAACCAAGGGTCATGTTGAAAGATTAACACAGAATGAAAAGTGAGTTTGAAGGAAATTTAGAAAAAAGTATCATCAACTATGTTTATATCTATATATGAATTCTACATAGAAATCAAGTCTCAACAATTGAAATATTTAATTATAAACTGAACATCATACCTGAATCCATTGGTCGGGCATTACACCTTCACGTCCAATCATTGATCCAGGAGCAACAGACGATGATGCAGCGGATGGATTTGGTCTCAACTTTGTGGCTCCGGTACCGCCGGAAGATGCATTCCATAAGTCCATGCCGATGTTCAGGTTGGTTGCTGGCATTGAGCCTACAGGCTTCCCAGGCACTGAAGCTTGCAAAATGGAACCAGCAGAGTTATTCTGAGCACTGGCTCCTGAGAAATTATTTGTTAATACAACGATCATTTCAGGAATTATAACAGAAGCAAGAACTGAAAGGTTGATGGGTAAAATGTACCATCCGCAAGCATCTGGTCGAAGCTTCCCTTCTTGCTAGCAGACAACTCCTACAAAGAAATTAGGAACGTTTTTCACTAGGCTAAAAAACAATACATCTCTTTACCCCAACAAAAAAGGAAAAAAAGACTACATCATGAAAATCAGACTTTCGAGGACCCAATATTAATTATATATGTATATATATCAGACTTGCATTAGTCAACACGGAAAACTGGGAAGTCTAGCGTGGAAAGGAACGTGATTTTGAAAATGAGAAAGTATAAACATGCTATAATCAATTTCTCAGATGGTTTTTTCGTAGGCTTAATCTACATTGCTAATCATTCGGTTTAAGATGTAGACTAGGATGATGTATAAAACTAAGGCATAAACACACCTGCTGGTTAGTATTCTCGTCACTTGCATCTGAAGAACCCTCGGAACCACTTTCAGCACTATAAACAGTCAAATATAGGTATAAGATCAGAAAAAAAGAATGGAGAATATTCACAGTAGTAGCAGAAACAACATATAGATTAAGATTAATACCAAAGAAAGACATTGATCTAAAGCTTGTCAAGAGGAAAATCCTAAAACCAAAGGGTCGTGCACCTTTGTGAAGCACCATCGTTCCCTGAACCTGAAGTCACTTTTCCACTCTCCCCTGCCTTACTGCCAACCAATCCCGTATTGCCAGAATTTACCTTTGACTTCTTGGCCGAAGCTCGGTCTTTGCCATCTGAGCCCTTTCCCTCCAAGTCTGGGTTTGTCTGCATGGACACAGGAGTCTGCAGAATAAATGGCAAAAGTGATAATTAGATGACCAACTTACGATGTTTCCAGATGTTTTAGATCCATTTACATCTTCAAATGGGTGTTTTTGAGAAACAAAATGCTCCAGTTAGAATCATAATTTGAATAAAGGAAAAAAAAAGTAAAAAGAAAATAACACAAAGAATCAACAGCAACAGGATATCGTACCGTAGTCATGTTAGGATGAGCATACACTCCCCCGGGCGGATATATAGCTGGGTATGGAACTGGGGTTCCATATGGTGGCATTAAAGGATGCTGAAAAATTGTCAATAGAAATGCAAATAAGAATCTATCCTCCTAAGGAATATCTATGCCAATGTATAGTTCCGAAAAAAAGGAGAGATTTTACCTGGCTTCCCCAGAGATAAGGATGAGGAGTCGGAGAAGCAACTGTTGAGGCAAAAAAGGGTGGCGGAGTAGCGCCAGCAGTATAATAAGCCTAAAATGAGAAGCTGTCTTGTAAGCAATAACATCATAAATCTTAAAATACAAGTTTAATTTCAACTAACATATATGGAGAAAAATGTACTTATTAAAAAAAAAGTTTTCTTTTTAAACCTGCATAGAACTCGACCAATCAGGATAGGAAGGTGCGGTTGGAATTTCCTGTACATAAAAGCAAAAATGTGTAAATAATTTGAGAAGGCCAGAACAAGGGAGGAGGAAGAGGAAGCAATTACCTGAGTTGAAGATGCTGGTTTTGAAGGCTTAGAAGCTGCATTCTCTTCCCCTGTTCCCATCAGATCGGTTCTCCAAACTCCTCTTCAGCTCAAGGATTTATTACGTGGTCACGTTGCTTCCTAATGAGGCCTATGAAGAACTTGAACAAACAAAATAACGGCCCATATAAACCAAGTAATAAAATAATCAACAACCAATTTAAATAAACAAAAAACAATAGTGAAGATGATTTATCCTTTATGTTGTTACATGTAAAATAGTTGCCCAGAGATTCATAGTACTCAACAAATAAAGAATAAATTCACGAGAACTTCCATTTACTCTACTTTTTTCCTCTTCATTTTTTCAATCTTTTGGCAGACATGATCCCTCAAATTCTAATGTTACGAGTCACTTAACGTAATACAATCGTTGTGAGACCAAACAAGCAAACATTAATGTTCTGATGGCAAGGTTTACATATTAACTACAATAACTACTCCCTTAAATAAGTAGCTACACAGCAGATAAATCCCAAAATGATTAGTTACACATACACACACACACACACACACATATATATATATATATATAGATATTACGCAATTCCGTAATTACACAAGTCAAAATATAAGATTAACACTGACCATATCATCTCTTTAATACTCTTCTAAATCTAAAAGAATCAAAAGAACTACAAAACAGGACAACTTGTTAACCAAACTACTAATTCCAGTCAAAAAACGAAAAAAAGGAAAAAAAAAGTTCATAGAATTACTACTAATTAATAAAACAGATCAAGAATTCATTCCTAGTTTCTAAAAGCGTGTTCCAAAATTAAAATTGATTAGCATATAGTTTGAATATATTAAAAGTTCGGCTGAGTAAGGCGGCTGAAACATTACAAATATACAAACAAGACAAACCTAGTTGTTATACATTGAATTATGTTGTAGTACAAACCAAATCAATTGTTTCCAAAAACAAAGCTCAAAATTAATTAGCGAAATTCGAATCGTGTCACCCAACGACTTTGGATAAGAATTACAAACAGGACCAGCCACTTCAGTGAATCAAAACAAAATTAGAAACCAAATCGAAGTACTTCAAGTTTCCAAAACAAGCAATCTTAGAAAGAGAAAAAAAAATCGAAAAAACAACCTTCGAATTCGAAATCGAAATCTCAAATTCGAAGAAAGCATAACCAATCATTTAGCAACAACATCCGGAAACGACCAAATTTGGTCCCGCGTTTTGGAACAAAAAAATATTTGAGTTCTTTTTTTTTTTTAACAAATTTAGAAAGCGAGCATATCCAGGAGGGACATAGAGAGAGAAAGTCAGAGAGAGAAGAGAGAGAGAGAGAGAACTGACCTGTTGTTGGTTTGGTTTGGTGCCGTTTGGATGCCAGTAGAGTGATGAGTCAGGTGAAAAGTCCAGGTGGGACGGATGGTCTTTAGCTACTTACATTTATAGTCTCCATGTCCAAACAATCCCCTTTCTTTCTTTCTTTCTTTTTTTTATTTTTTTTTTATTTTTTTCAAAATCAACGGCCAAGAATTCAGGGTTCAAAAACCTCCAAATCCAATCTCAGCCGTCCAAAGGAGGAACAGCCGAACAGGAAGCTCTCTCTTCCCTTCTTCTTCTGGGTTTGTTGTTCTGGTTGTTTGAGAGTTGAGTTGAGGTTCGTTGTTGTTAACTGCCGTTTTACTGTGTAAGTACGCGCGTAATTAGCGTCGTACGGAGTCTGATCCGGTGTGGCGAGTTTTTGAGAGAGAGAGAGAGAGGGGTTTAGGCTTTAGGGTTTCGTCGCGATGACACGTGCGAGCATGAGGGAGCTAGCTGTCGATACGTGACTGGATTAGACAATGACGAAGCAAAAGAAGTATAAAAATAAATGAAAAGATTGTAAAAGATGACTCATCCTGACAACTAACGGATAACCTTCTTTTTTTAATATTTTATATATCTATTTGTTTTTGTTTTGTTTTCCTTTGTGTTAATTTCTCTTTGGACCTCCAAAATACTAGTTTTGTTCCACTCAAGCCCCTGGCTTTCAAATTTAGATGTTTTAGTACCCTAAAGAATACTATTATTGCAATTTTAACCTTTTTTTTTTTTTTAAATTGTTCGTCAAATAGTTAGACAAAAAACATTGAATGTGTTCTCACGTGACCAGCTATTAGGTTTAAAATGATAATTTTAATTATAATCATACAAAGGTGTATTTGTACGATGAGTTACTGACATAGGAAATTGAGTGCAAGTATTATTATTATTACACAATTGGCCGATGGATTTGACACTCTCAGCTTGTTGAGAAGCTAGCTGAGCCTAATATTATACTGTAAGAAGACAGAAGAGTTATCAGTGAATATAATTCCTTAATTAGCTTACCAATTTCGTGTGTATTTATATTATTTGCATATGGAATAAAATAAATTTTGTTATTAGAAGACTATGATCGAAGATATTAGTCATATTCGACAAAGGAAGAAGAAGATATTAGCTATATTAAGAGAACATGTTTTCGTTAAAAAAAATATTAGTGAATTTACTCGGAATTATACTCCAAGAAGTAATCACGTGAGGTACATGGTGTTTTCTGTCCAATTTTTTGACAGACTAACAGTACAAGAAGGGTTAAAAGTGCAACAATAGTATTCGCTTGGGGGCAAAACGTGAAAATAACTTTTTTTTTTTTTTTTTCTGTTTGTAAAAAAAAATCTAGTTTTTTTGAGACCGGAGGTTTCTGTGGGCCCCTTTTCTGTAATGTGCTTCTCTACTGTTCGAACAAAAAGGTGAAGTGCACGCGCGCGAGAGTCTATCGTTTGCCTTCGGATTATGTAAGTCTTGGAGTGGCCGGTGGGCCCACTGAAATCCAATGCACCAAATGGACATTCGCCCGAATCGCCCCCATAACTTTTCTGCCATTATATATTATGCGCCTTTTCTTTTTCTTTTCTCAGTTAATTTATTTATTTTTGTATAATTTTAGGCTATGTATATTAGCCAATGCTCTGCAAGTATACAGACATGAAAAGTAGTTAGATTCTATGTCAAATAATTTATGTCTCTTACTATGCAGTTAGATTCAATATTTTTACAACAGTTATGTTTCCTCAAAAAAATTTGAAATAAACTAAATAAATAAAAAAAAAACTTAATCAAACGCTACTTGCAACTGAAATTATTTATATCACAATTAAGAGTTGGAGAAACAATGCCAAACTTGCCCAAGTTTACTGGTGGCTACTTGTATAGAGTTTTTCTCAGTAATTTCTTAGTTTAGAGGTTGAACATGTCTTTAGCGTTTATTATTATTATTATTATTATTATTATTATTATTATTATTATTATTATTTAAATAATTGAGCATGCTAACTCGTGGTAAGGACGGAGTTAGAACCCTCGTTGAGAGGGTCCAAAATAAATAAGCATAGTTGTCTATTTATTTTTCTTAAGAATTGAATCGATCTAAGGAAGCTACGAGAAGTACTAGTAAAGGCAGCTGACAAAATGGAAGGGAACCATATAAAATGAGACGGATAAAGCAGGGAGAGAATCAGAATTTTGGTCTAATAGAAACTAAAATTGAATTTTATCTAGGAGACTATTTTATATTTTTTCTAGTGTGGGCTATGGACATAATTTAGGCTAAAAGATTATAAATAAGTGTAATAATTGAACATTTTTAAAAGAAAAAACAAATGACAATGTCCCTCCGTCCTATAAACGAAGGAAGAAGAGTGCGATAGGAAATTTGATATTGTTAAACTTATGAAGAACAATAAAAGTTTTTAAAATGTGGGTCATATTTCACATCAAATCTTTAGAAAAAAAAAGTGATTTACGTAGAGTCCAACCACTTTTTTTTTTTTTTAAATAGTTATTTTAAACAACACAGTAATATACCAAATTGATCTTTATTACAAGAGACTGAGAGAGAAGCAATAGATGAAACAGATAAGAAATAGATGAGTCATTTTTCGGTGAACCGGATTTATTTATTTGTTTGTTTATTTTTTATATGAATTTGGTGGACAGGATTGTTGTACAATCATTAGAAGCTGGGTGCATAAATTGATTAGTGGTGACACTGTCCAGTAATATTTCTGTTAAGTATCCTCACTTTATTTTTATTTTTTTAGTCTTTCTGAAAACTATTAATGTCACGTTTAAGTGGGGGACATTTTTTAGTAGTCTAACAAATGTTGGGTCATACATTATCTCTAAACTCCAATCGGATAACCAGTAAAGTAATGACCGGGGAGCAATATAGAGCACACTTTGCACTATTGGGTTTTACGTGTGACGCGCACATTTGACCAAAACTAGTCCAATTATTTGGTTCATCTTTAAACTCCAATAATAAATAGAGCTTTAAACCGACCTTTGTGTCTAAAGCTTATAGGTTCTAGTGTAGCAAACTCTTCTAGCGGATAGAGACCCTTCCGATTTGAACCTTTTTGGCTTAAGGAAGCTGATTGTCAGGATGTGGTTAAAAATAATTGGGGCGTTCATGGAATGTTGGCAGACGAGTGACGTATTTAGGAAGTGAAGTATGGACCGGTTTGGGAGATGGCGAAAAGAACTACGTAGAAAGCAACATAGGCTTGAAAATCTGTATAAAATCCCTAATTGTGGTAACTATAGGCTGCGTTTGGTATTGGATTCGAATCCTATTCTTCAAATCCAGAAACAATTCTTCAAATCCAAAAACAACTTTTATATAGAAAGTTGGAAGGATAATGTTTATCTTTCCAACTTAAATATCCATGATCTTTCTATAGCATACTCAATGTGGGATCTGGGGCATTATAACATGCCATATTTATATCTCTCTCCATATATTTATATGTAAAAA
This sequence comes from Trema orientale, assembly GCA_002914845.1. NCBI lineage: Eukaryota > Viridiplantae > Streptophyta > Magnoliopsida > Rosales > Cannabaceae > Trema > Trema orientale. Next base: position 1,155,127 of record JXTC01000004.1, read on the forward strand.
TTTAAATCTCTATAAATATTTATTTGTAACATTTTAATTAAAAACTATGTTTTATGTAAATTTTAACTAAATTAAATCCTGCAAAATAAGATTGTAAAGTAAGCTATAGTATATAAATACATAAACTTATTATTTCAAGAAGTTTGGCTAAAGCTTATTTGTTATATTTTCCTTTGCTATATATATATACACGCATATACATATAAATATATTGAAAGAATGAATGAACTATAATTTCTAATAATTTGGTTATATCTTTGGAGCTTGAATTTTTTTTAAGGAAAATAACACTAAGGAAAATAATAGTGAGGACAAAATTGAAGAAATAAAGAAAGATAAAATTTTCATAAAATTTTATAAGATTTCGGGTTCAAAACTTTCTTATTCATAATCTTTATATGATAATCTATATCATTTAGACATCTCTCATACTTCCTCTTTAAAAAAAATATTTCCATTATTTTTGTTATTATCTAAATAAGTAAAAATAATAATTTCTCAAAATATGTATATATATATATATATTTCGTTTCTTGTGAGATTCAAGTTCCAAACAAGACCTAAATAAAGTGAAAAGAAAATATATATATAGTTCGTTTCTTGTGAGATTCAAGTTCCAAACAAGACCTAAATAAAGTGAAAAGAAAAACAATTATAGGAAACACTACTAAGCGAAAAAAAAGGTGTACATGAGGTAAACAATGAATATATGTTGAATAAGATAGTATCATGCATGGAAAATAAAAAGAGAACACTAAAAGTGATAAGTTTCTAGTGACCAGCTCCACTGCATGACTATATGTCTCACCTATAAATGGAGCTAAAAAGACAATATTTTGCTGTATAGGGGAGCGTAAAAATTATGATATATACTATAATACTTTTGTTCTTTTGAATAGATATGTGTTTGATAAATTTGTTATTCCACTAGTAGTACTAATGGCCCCAGTGGATTCCAACAAAGAAATGTATGTCGACCAGGCTCGATCCTAGTAGAATAGCTGACTATAGTATATATGCTTTAGTAATAAAAGCAATATATATCTTAGAATGAGTAAATACATATTTATGGATGTTTTAATATATACTTATAAATATGATCTATATTGCCATAATCGTAATTGAAAGAAATAAAAAGAAAAAGAATGAGAATAAAATAAAATAAAACGATATGAGAATTATTCTTTGTATTATATTGTGTATGTAAAAGTAATAAAAAAGAGGATCACATATATTCATTAAAACATCGGTAATTCATGTAGTTATTTAGCCCAACAAATGTAATAAAAATGTGTTAAATTTATGAAAATATTTTTTTAAAAGTATATATATTTTAAAGTAGATAGATTTTTAGAGTTAAAATTTTATTTTAAACTTTAAATGTAACAAACAGAGAATAAAGTATCTATAGATTATCGCATTTCTTAGAGTGTTACTAGGAAAGCATTCTTATTCTTTTCCCCCTAAATTTATGTGGTCTTATATATTTCCCATTTCTATCTTTTATATATTGATAAACATTTGAATGAGAATCATTACGTATTATATAATTTCCATTACTCTTTAGTAAACATCCTAAAGAGGAATGCTAGAATCAGAGTACACATTTGATGTGTAAATCAGTCATTATATCATCTATTAGAATGGATCCATGCCTCAATAAACTTCTGCAATGTTTAGATTAAAATTTCTTTAGTGTTTCTTATTAAATCATTTAAAATGCAAACATAGGAAAAAAAAGTTAACCTCCATTTATTACAAAAAAATGAAAATAATTCACATATTCTAGGACTCGAACTCCCAACCTAAGACTCAAATCCCACCAAACCCCTCCACTTAACTAGCCCTAATGGGCGGATACGATTTATAATCAATGCGTAAAAAACTTAAGGAATAAGTATAGCTTTATTTAAAAAAAATAAGGAACGAGGATTTTTTGTTTGTTTTTTTTTTTTTGAGGAGAAAGAATTAAAGGGGAACTTTTAACCGAACTGGGAAATGATGAAATTTGCACGATGAAATTTGCTAAAAATGGATATACCATATTTTTCAAGCTAATGACTTCATAAGCTTTCAGTGTCAGGTAATTAAACTCCTCAATATGGCATTTATATCTTGCTTACGTAAATGATATATGACCAACTAATGTCCACATCTAACGAAAGTATATTTAAATGCAATACACATTAGGGATTTACACGCTGAACAAATAACGAACATATATCATTTATAAAGTCTTGAAAATAATAAATATAGAGAACTTGAACCAAATTAGGAAATTAAAAATATCTGGATTCGAATCCCTCTTTTCCTATATATTCACACATATATCCAAAAATTCTAAACTAATTGAGATTAGATCACCAATCTAGACCAAATAAGGCTAGCTTAATTGGCATCTAGAAACATCATATACTGGAGAATATTATTAAACAAGGTATGCAAAAGTAAATAAAAGATGATAATTTTCAGTAATCCTAATGAATTCCAATCTTTTGTTTCTTATCAATAATTTGCGTATATACTTTTGGAAGTATGGACATAATCCCTAGTCTTGAAGTCTACAAATAGACCTTTGTAAAGGAAATTTGCCCACGCTTCATTTTCTCTACTTCATCTCTTCATGTTAACATTTTCACTCTATTTCGTTAAACTATTGTAGAACGTGTTCAAACTTTTTGTTAATCTTTTTCTTCAAAAGCTTGTTCTAATCCTACTTTAGAATGAGTACTTGAGAATGCACCCTTACAAAATTAGTCATTGAATCCATGTGAGGCCATGCTTGCACCCAAATATCGTCCCGAGTGAGGCGAAATTTATTAATAAGGAAAGTGGACAATAACTCCACAACCTTATTTTTATTTTTTTTAGGGCGCGTTTGGTATATGATTTGAATCTTATTCTACAAATCCAAAAATAATTTTTATATAGAAAACTAATAGCTTTTATATAAAAAGTTGATAGTATAAACTATTATCTTTTTATCCTATCAACTTTCTATATAAAAGTTGTTTTTGGATTTATAGAATAAGATTCGAATATTATACCAAACACGCCCTTAGTGTCTACATAACCAATGATTTTCTCGAAATCAAGATCAATTAAACTGATTGGTTATGTACCAAGAGTCCGAAATGCTCCACCAAATCAATAAGTAATGCTATAGGGCACCATATGGTATCAGCACCACACGATAAGTCAGTATGTAACTGACTAATTATAATTAGACTCTAGGTAGGGCCCAAGTAAAACTCAATTTATTAATTAGAACCACCCAATGACAGACCTACACATTATTATGGTGCTGGGCATCATTGGTGCCATATAGTATTACTCGTAGTATTCGCTATTGTAGAACACCTCTGCAATCCAATTCAGTCGAGTCCTATTGCCAAGGGTTTGAGACACGTGCATGTCTGTTTATTAATAATGAGACAGGTTTAAGACAGTACGTAGGGACATGTGATCTCTTATGGTGTTTTTGGCTTTAATCATTCAATGGAAAAAAATAGGAGAAATGTCAACTTTAAAGAGGGAGGGGGAAAAAAAAAAAAGCCAAGCACACGGATTGAAATGGCTAGTGTACAGATCTTGTAGCAACAAAACATTTGAATATTATGATAGTGGTAATTAACGAACCAAATGCCCAAAATTACAATATATATAACGCTGCTAGTTTATTTATCTTGATTTGATTGTAATAATAACAAAAGGAAAATATATTGTAAAAACAAAATGAAAAAGAGAGATTTATAAAGTTCAATCCATTGTCATATTAATTTGGTAAAGAAAAGCAAAATTGGTCTGCCAGAATGTGCTTGGCGGCCTCATATGAAATATTATAAATTAAGAAAGTAACCAATATATACCTAAGGAAGCATGCATAGGAATAAACTAGGACTAATTAAAAGGAAGCATCAACTAATTAACCAATGAATCAAAAGGGATTCTCCAATAAATGTGTCACTCAAATTTTTTTTGTCCAATCTTAATTTAAAAGATAAGTACGAGGGGCGTAATTGAATCCAACCGCAGTCATTTCTGGACCTAAGTATTCGAGACTATTATTATTCAGGTTATGCCAAATTACAAACCATGAGAGGTCGAACAAATAATGAGGACTATAAACATTATTCCTAGAAGCAATTGAAAAGAGCTGTTGGTGTCGTCCGTGTGGATTGAAGAATGTCCATTCAGCTTGTTATTTTCGATGCCGAAAGAACCATAACCATTTTGGAAAGGAAGCAAAGGATGACCATTTAAGAAAGGGTTCATGTCAAGTCCACCGTCGCTTGTTTGATCCAGTAATACGAAACACCATTTTCAATCATTATCCATATCTCAATCGATCGATCTCATGAGTCTATCACGATAGATGAAAGAAAGATTATCGGACAATTTACCTATACTTCGGACATAGTTTGCTTTTATACGTTGAGGTACTTCGATCAACTTGAATTTCTCTGTGCTCGGACTAAAGGCAACTACTTCAAACTCCCAGCCGCGTCCTCCTCCAACTTTATTTTAATGCAAGCCCCAATGAATATAGTTTGTAATAGTAATCATTAATTTCGTAGTAAGTGATCTAGAATTTATCTTTTTGCATATAGGACTCTATAATTAATATGTAGGAACGTGAAAAAAAAAGACCTAGGAAATTAACTGAAGTATATTTAGTATAAAAGTATATCAAAAAGTTTAAAATAAGAATCAAACTCTTAATTCAATGAAATAAGAATCCTATAATTCCGTAATAATTGATTTAGAATTATTTATCTATTTGCATATCGGACTTAATTTATATATATAGAAAGGCCATTTTTAAAGTTTTTTAATATACAACCATTTAGCACAGTAGTTAATTCATTTTCAATTGGGGGAGAGCGTGGCTGAGTGGAGTACTAATTAAAGTGTCGGATTACTAATATAAGAGTTTTTCCTGCCAAGGTTTCGCATGGGAAGTATTAGACGATAATTTCAATTGATATTATGAACATATATATGTTGAAATTTTTAAGAGATAAATTAGTAGGGGTACTTAACAATCATTCCATGTTTTCATCTTTGATAGCAATGTAACACCTCTCCGGAAATTTTCCTTGCGATGATCAGCACTTACTTCCGATAAAGCGACAGGCTTGGAAGTTGGATTTGTACCTAAAAACATGGTCTCATCAGCTTTGGTATATATTTGGTAAAAGATTTTGTCATTAGCAGAAAATAATAGAAGTCAAATACATATGTGGTAAGGCAATGTAGAAGATAAGAAATATATATATATATATATGGTGCACCACCAAGCATGGACGAAGCGACATTGTGGCCAGTGGGGACTTATTTTTTATTTTATTTTTATATATATATATATACACAACATATTAAAAACAATTAATCTTTACATACATATATAAACCTTGAAACTAAACCTATAAACCCCACTCAAAAAATTATTAGTCCCACAAACATATAACTAATTAATTTTCACATGTTAGTCTAGTTTTTTTTTTCCCCTTTCTTCTAAAAAAAATTAATTGATTTTTGTTCTATTTTTATCATTTTTCGATCCTTCTGATAAATTTGGTTGAATTTAGTTACACTAAGTAGAAAAAACTAAAATGTACCTAAATTCATTAGGACCATCCTCACCTCAAGTCCCAAGTTTAGCACAATTTATATATAAAAGGTAAAAAGAAAATAAAAAAAATTGTCTCTTCCCCAGGAGTTAAAAATAAAAACACTTTAAATTTTTATTTTTTTATTTTTTTATTTCTATTTCTCCGTGAAGCATGTTTGATCCTTTATTTCTAGCTAGTAATTCTTTAGATTAAAAAAGTATCGATGATCTTCCAAATCAAAGACTTGATATAGTTTTTTTTTTTAAATGTACGTTCATATTACTTTTATTAGTTGCTACGAATAATCAATAGATGAATGACAATTTTTTGTTTGTACTGAGAAAATATATTTAATAGACTTGATAACATACTTCATTATCGTACAACATACATTCTTAAAGCGTAAAGAATTGTCTACTACAATTATAGTGTTTAAATTTAAATTTTTTTAAAGTTTTAACCCCATTAGCAAAAATTTCCTTGAACCCAATATTAATTCTCACATACCCAAATTCAAGGTATGCCCATGGCGGAGTTTTTGTTGCAGCAGCGGTCGACCTCGAACTCGTCGCAGGGCGTGTACCTAGACAAAAGCGCATCATCGTCGTTCGATTTCTAATCGGACAGTTTGGGAAAGGCAGCCTTATCAGTTGCCTCTCTATTTTATTATATGCGTACCTGCCATCAAGTATTCTCGATCGAGTCTTGATAGAATTGTCGAGATAGTTCATTTAATTAGAAACAAAGCGTTTTATAATTCAAGCAGTAACTGTTTTTTGTCATACGTTGACTATCACTAGTTAAAGGGTTTTATTACCAAGATTAATATATTAAAGTGACACAGATTTCTAATAGTAATAGAATAAACAAAAAGTGCATGCAGAGAATTGTATTTCTTTTTTTTTTTTTTTTTTTTTTGAAGGGGGCATGCAGAGAATTTGAGTAACCTAAGGCAGCTAAGCATATAAAAATAAATAAACAAATAAAAAATAAAAGACTCAAATTAGGAAGAGTTTATTAGAGTACAAAGAGTGGAACCCACAATCCTTCATTGAGTGGGGTCCTTCACCGAGATCACTCTGCCAATTTTGATGAGTAGACACAACTCTCTTCAAATTAAAACAAGCTCCTCCTTTTGATCCATAGAGTTAGATAACAAAATAAGGATTTAAAAAGAAAAAAGAAAAAAGAAAAAAAAGGTCAGAGGGGTAGTGGGAGGTAGGGGTGGCAATTCGTGTTGTCGTGTCATATTCGTGTCGTGTCGAGACATATATATATAACGAACAATTACCAAATCCAAACTCGACACGTTTATTATTCGTGTCATGATTTGTAAACCCACACCCGACACGCGAAATAAACAGGTTAACCTGTGAGCGACACATTTAACACGTTATTTAAATAGGTCGTATTCAGATCGTGTCCAACGTAACACGATCTGCTTACATGTATACTATTAACCCGTTAATTGAACTCAATTTAACATGTTAATGTTAAATATGTTGTATTTGGTTCAATTTGACATAACGTATTTACCTATTAATTTTAACATGTTAACCTATTTCACATTTCTAATATAACTTGATATAATCTATTAACTTATTTTATATTTCCAATATAACCAAGCAACCATAATCAAATAAATATAACACACAATCCAAAGTTTAAAACCAAAATAAAACTTTCAAGTTTTAGTACATAAAACATAAAAGGGACGTTTTAAGTCTTGGTACACACAAGATAATACAATGTCTCAAAAACTTTAATCGCGTTAAACGGGTCAATTTCGGGTTTAACATGTTAACCTACTAATGACCTATTATTTAATCGTGTTTAATCGGATTTAACCTGTTTTGACCTGTACCTGTTTAAGATAAACCTAAACCCACTAACTTCGTGTCGTTTTCGAGTCGTGTTATCGTGTCGTAACCTAAATTGCTACCCCTAGTGGGAGGGACCACATATTCCCATCTCTCAGTGCTCAGCTGTGAGCGAGAGAGCCGGGACTTCACTCGACTACACAACCGTCTTGATTCCCTGCCATTTACTACTATCACCACCACACTCTCTCTCTCTCTAAAAAAAAAAAAAAAGAGAGAAAGAGAGAAAAAAAAAAAAAACAGAGAAAATGAGGCTCCTCGAGGTTCTTCGCTTCTTCTACTTGTTTTACGTTCTGAGCCTGTTTTTCTACTTCGCCATTTTCGTTCCACACACGGATTATGCCACGACGATCGTCACTAGTCTTCTGATTCTTGTTTTCGCTGGGCTGGGTGTAGCCGAATGGGGTTTTTCCGCCTCCAGAGATTCCTGAAGTACTGGTTCCTCTGGTGATCTCTTACGCTGGCCTCGGTCACCTCCGTACTCCGAACCGCGATTTCTGCCTAGCCTGTAGTCACGTGTTTAGAGATAACGATGTCTTGAGGATATCTTCTCATTGCTTCCGTGCGCTCCACACGCATTGCTTCGAACTACTTCTTAATTTCTTTCCGGCTCCAAATTGCCCTCTCTGTCCAACTCACCGGATGAGCAATCCAATACTCCCTTTGGATTTGGCGCGAATTCGTCTCTGCACTTTGACCGACGATGATATGGCGGATCTGGAGGAGGACGAGCAGGAGATGCCGCCGCTGGAGGACGGACGTGAGTAGGAGGCCTAGCTTTTTCCAGTGAGATTTTCTTCTTCTTCTTTTTTTCTTTTTCTTTTTCTTTTTTTTTCCCCCCTCATGACTGCTTTTAGTTTTGGAGTTTGTGCTACTACCTTTGATTTGGGAGAGATTTTGATCTAATTCAGGATTTTGTAATTTGTTTCAAGATATATATCAATGGGTTTATTCTGTTTGTTTTTTATTTGCCAGTGATTTCTTTTATTTGATATTGTAATTCGGCATTCTCTCCGTTTTTTAGTTTGAATTCCTCTATTTTACCCTTTTTTTTTTAAAAAAAAAAAATTTATAAATGTTAACCTCCGATTTTCCTTCTGTTTTTCACATGAATGAGGGTAAAACATAAAAAATAAAAATAAAAATAAAAGGCAAAGCAAGATCAGTTCCAGAGTTGAATTCGAAAGAACACAACATATTATGGAGAAAAAAAATTGCAAAATAGCGATGCTAGGACAGGAGCTAGCATACGAGACAGAGAAAGCGTTTGTTGTTGTTTTTTTTTTCCTTCCCCTCGATTGCAGCCTTCTTACAAGTTTATAACCCACATTTGTATTTTTGATCATAGAAATAAACTTTGTTATTGAATAGGACAGATCGATCGATCAAGAGAACCCTCTTCAGAGTTTGAGATGTTCACGGAATTTTCTTTTATTGATCCTTAGACTTGAATGTCGTTCTATTTGAGTAATCGGAAGGCACTAATTAGTGATTCTCAGACTAGTTTTCAAATGGGAATGGTAAGCGTAAGATTTTAATTATCTTGATAGTTAAATTGTCCAAACAAAACAATAATGGTTTTCATCCTCTTTAATAATGGATTTCTTCAAAAACTTGTTCTCATCCTAAAAAAAATCACAAAAAAAAGGGAGCGATAAAAATAAATATTCAATGGAGAAAAGAAAGCAGCTTCGGAAACTGGGTTTTAAGGCGGGCATTTACGCATTAAGCCCATGTTATTTTAATTATTTTAATTGCCATAATATACTTTTCGTTAATATGACGTGAGTTTCCAATTCTAAATGAGAAAGCATTTGAAAAACAATTTTATCAATTTCATTTAATAACTCCGTGTTTTCTATAATGTTGGGTTTGAGTCTTGTACAAAAAGGGCCTCTAATAATTCTTCCTCCGTGTATACGAAATTGTCATATGGTTGAACTGTTCAAGATAGTGTACCTGTCACTGTGAGTACCACTCCGATGAGCGAGATTTTTCTTACCAACTGCATTTGGCACGTAGTAATAGTATTGTATCGATTAATGCATAACAATATCATTAAATTGTTCAAGCATCGGATCTGTAATAATCATCAGAAAGAATATGTGTAGTTGGTCACCAATTTATTCTTGCTCGCAACAATGAGCTAAAGCACTGGTATTTTCCGAAGTGGCTGCTTTTCAAATCATTATGACTTATAAAAGAGTATGGCCAAGTGCGTTGTTGAAAAAATAAAATAAAATTAGGGATAATTTCACTTTTATACCTTGTATTTTGATATGTTATTCAATTTATATCTTGTGTTTTGGTTATTATCAACATTGACTTTTAGATTTAAAATTTGTTACAAATTTATACTTTAACACTAATTTAGAGCAGTTAATTTACGAAGATGATTTAATAAAATTATTCTCGGATTAATTTTTATACAATTTATTTTTAATTTTGTAAATAGCATCTTAGTAAATTAACTACTCTAAATTGGTATAAATCTATAAATTTGTAACGAATATTAAATCTAAGGGTCAATATTGATAATAACTAAAATACAATGTATAATTTGAACAATGTGTTAAAATACAGAGTATAAAAGTGATAATATCCTATAAAATTATGGTCATAGTTTCAATAGCCTTTATATGTACGACCAAGGAATTTGGAGATAGAGCTATGGTCAGGAGTCTCACAGAATCACTGTTTGGAGGAATAATTTTTGTGTACCTAAACCAACTTTCACTAGGCCTTATCAAGGGTAGCACTACAAACAAATGCTGATATATGAGTTACAAATTTCTTGCCACACGTTTAAAATTGTAATTAAAACATGTATTTTTGGTGTCAAAATAAAATATGTAACTAATTGTAGAGAGTTTTTTCCTAAATTAACATGCTTCATTGCCACTAACACATAAGAAAAAGGTCCAAGCGCATGAATTCATGATTTGGCTAGTGTTACAGCCTTGCAACAAAACGAAGAAAGCAGGATACATTTATTCTCTACTCCAAGTCCTCCACTTAAATCAGTTAAAAGAAATAAATTGAAGAAATAAGTCTATGAAACAAGGCCGAACACAATCATCTGCCTAAATTACACTAACATTTAATAGACTCTTTTTGTTTATTGTTTTTTGTCTTGAGGCTGGACGCTGGAACAGAAAATCAAATTACCATCTCTCTACATACAATTTTT
>JXTC01000004.1:1166532-1266834 GCA_002914845.1 Trema orientale
ATATATATATATATATATATATATATCAACCTTATCCATGTGGTCTACTGGCCGGTTTTGACGTCTACTTGGAGCTGGATGACGAGTTGATGACTCGTCACCGAGCAAGGATTTTGCGCGAGCTATATATGGAGCAATTCCTTACGTATGCAAGCATCCCAAATCAGGATCCGCGTCACATTTGCCTGATCTGAAGGAAGGAGCAGATGATTGTACGTGATGCTGCCCTGTCGAGTACTACATGCTTACCACAAAAAGTGTTTGGAGCTCAGTCTCCTCGAGAGACTAGCTAATTAATGATCCTATTACTCCAATGATATGTGGATGGAGCTATATATTGTGATCCGTAGCTGCAGATGGCTAATCAACCTCTTGATTATACCCAGATCCGGCTGGATATGTGAGTGACTCGGTCCCGGTTGATGATGAAGAGCTGTACAGCCTCGGAGACGAGCTAGGAGCTACCAACTACGAGCTAGGAATTAAAAAAAACAAAAGAAGAAGAGAAGCTAGGACTTTTATTTTCTGCGTTTATCTTTGTAGTGGATCTATGGTTAAAATCTTCCCTCTATATGCATATTAATATTTCATAATTTCAAATTTTTTTTAAAGCAATTTAGATATATATACACACATGAATATACATTATATATACCGTGCTTAATTAATCTGTCTGTGCCAATATTATATGTATATGTGTGTATATATATACATATATATTCTTTCTGATAAATAATTTGTTTACATGTAATAATAATCAATTTATATATGTATGTTTTAAGAGTTGGTTTTCAAAATTAGTAAGCTAGTTATTACCTTTTAGCAAGTTATTTAGAGCTAACTAAATGATCAAGATTATGTTAGGCTCCGTTTGGAATTTGGATTTTTGGAGGAAAAGAAAAAAAAATCAATGGGATTTTATTTTCTCTTGTTTGAATTGAAACAAAAAAATGATAGAAATTAAAAGAAAAACAATAATTTAATTTGGGGCGCGTCTACAGTAGGGACGTCCCTACGTAAGGTCCTGTCTATACACCATTTGATGGGAATCTGTGTATAAACAGATTCCCCACAGATTCCCATCAAACGGTGTATAAACAGTGGCCTTACGTAGGGGCGTCCCTACTGTAGCTGTCTCCTTTAATTTGATATTATTTTTAATATTATGGAATATTGACACATTAATTATTAAAACTAAAAGTGTGAAAATAAAGTTCAATGAATTTTTTAGAAAAAAATATTTCTTTTTTTCCAATGATATTCTTTTCTTGTAATTTCTTTTTTCGTCCGAAATCCGGGTTCTAAACAGAGCTTAAGCTAACCGTTTTCGCTATGCCAATAGGATTAATTACATGGCGTGGAAAAGCTTCTTTATTGGTATATAAGTGTAATGTTTGTCATAAACAGTCTCCAAGATAGCATTAATTTGGGTGTGATTGGGCTCAGCGTGTGAGATTTAGAGTGTTATTGCTTCAGTTTTTTTTTTTTTAATAATTGTTGTTTCAGTTTTAAGAAAGATCAATTACGTAAAATGTGAGCTTCAAGTGACACAAATCTAGGTGTGTAACTTTGACTTGATGTAGTGACATGACGGTGTTTAGTTTGAGCACAATCTATTTACAGTTGATTTATTAAGGGTTTCTAACATTTATATCTACAAAAACCGAAAAAAATTACAAAAATACAGAAATCAGAAATTTTTCTAATTTTCGTTCAATTGTTATTAAAAAAATATTACTTTATAAAAAATATTTAGAAAAATATCATTTTAAAAATAGTTACTAGTCACTAGTTTCTGAAAATTGGTTACTGGTTACCAGTTATAAATATTTTTGGTTACTAATTACCAATTTCTGGAAACTGATTACTAGAAACTAGTTACTATTTTAAAAAATAGTATTTTTCTAAATATTTTTTAGAAAACAGTATTTTTCTAACAAAAACCGTACTGCATCTTAAAAAATGCAAAACCACCATATTTTTCAATTTTTTTTTCTAAAATACTGTACATTGTCTAATTATCCTATTTGTTAATAAATTTAATCTCAGATCAGTTTTTATATGATATATTTTTAATTTTTTAAATAGTATTTTAGTAGATTTTTTTTTTTGGCTAGAAAAGGAATTCAATAACAGACAAACAAATAAAGAGGGCCGAGGGAGAGGCCACAAACACCCTCAAAGACACTAATAAACAATCCAGGGTATCTTAGTAGATTAATTGCTCTAAATTGATGTCATGTTATAAATTTGTAACATGTTTTAAATTTAAAAATTAATGTTGATAATAGTCAGAATACAAAATATAAACTAAATAAAGTGTAAAAATATAATATATAAAAGTAATATTATCCTTTATTTAAAATAATAAACTTACGAAAGTTCTTTCATACATTTTATCCAGTCTTTTTTACGGATATATATTTTTAGGGAATTCTACAACAGGGAAATTAAAATATTCCCTAATATCAGGGAACAAAAAACGATATTTTTATTGGTCTATGTCAAAAATGGGCCTACAAAAAATTTCAATTTTCTTAACACTATACCACAACAGATTTTTTCCCCCCCAAAAAAAAGAGAAAAAAAAAAGCAGCAGATTTTTTGACATTGGTGGGGCCATATAATTTTGTTTCTTATTTTTCTCAAAAAAAAATGTGTTCAGTACATTTGACCAAAAAAAATAAAAAAAGAAAAAAGAGGAGAAGAAGATGAATGTCGCCCTGTTCCTTAATCCACCGCTAAAACACGATTAAAGGCATAGGAAAATTAAAAAAACAAATCCAAGATTTACTTAATTTTGGAAAAAGTATTCATTTGATTAATCATCCCATAAAATTTGTAAAACAAAATTGATGGTTAAATTATTTTTTTGTTTCAATCACTTGACTCATCAATTCTTCTATTTTATTTTTTTCTCTCTCTAAATTATATACAATACAATTGAGAATTGAGAACACTCTATATTACTGTATTGGTAAAGAGAAGAGAAGAGAGGCAATTGAGTTTAAATTCAAAAAAAGATTTTTATGTAGAAATAATTTTGGCGGGCAAAAGTAGCACCATATTTCACGCCAAAAATTATACTATACACTCTACAGTGACGACAAATATCATTGTTATAGGGTTTACTTAATAAATTTTAATTTTTTTAAAGGTAAAAGGAATAAAAAACTAAAAAATTAATATATTTAACCTATAGCCGTCGCTATAAATTTTATTTAATAAATTTTAATTTTTTAAAAAAGTAAAAAAAATAAAAATAAAAATAAAAAATAATAATTAATTTAATATGTTTAACCTATAGCGATTGTCGTGGCTATAGGTTTTGAATAAAATTTTAAACGGTAACGTTTACTGCTCTAAATTTAAAAAATTTAAAAAATTATTTTATTTTACCTATAGCGACGACTATAGGTTTTAAATGAATTTCGAGCGGCAGCGTTTACCGCGCTTAATTTTGAAATTTGAATGAAACGATGTCATTCGGACTATAGCGGCGACTTCACTATCGTCACTATATATAGATGTTGTCGCTATATGTTCGAAATTTGAATAAAATTTGTTGTCGCTATATATAGATATTGTATAATAAAAACTCAAATATTTTTCTTCTTCTTCTATCCTCTCATTCATTCACTCACGATCTCTCCAAACTCCACTCCTTCTCATCCTTTCTCTCCGATTTTCATTCTCTCTCACTCCTTCTCATTTCTCACTAATATATATTCATATATATATATATATATATGGGCGAGGTTTCAATAGTTACTGCAATATTTATCCACCGATGGTTACTCTTGTTTTAGCCGTTTGATGAAAATCAAACGGTTCTAATTAATTGGGTAGTTGGCCAACAAAATTTATGGTAATTTATTAGCTTTGAACTTATAAATCTCATTAAATATATTTTAGATGGGTAACTTGTTGGTGACCTGCTAATATATCATTTTTTTAATATTTCTTTATTTATTTAAATGAAATCTTTTTAAGGTTCATTCCATCATTCTATTTCAGTACAAATTCTAATTTCTATTCTCTAATTATTAATTCTAAACTAGGAAAAAAAAATTTATATTCCATTAATCAACCATATTAAATCATTAATTATTCAAATTTCACCATTAATAATTTTTCACTAATCAGAAATGATGAAAGGAAATATAAAAATCACACCTATTAAATTACAGATTAATTTTCTTTAGTTTTTAAATTTATTATTTACAAATAAACTCATTTAAGATCCCTAATTTATTATGAAAAAATATATCACTATAAATATTTCACCAATTTGAAATCAAAAGGAAAAAAGAAAAGAACAATTTGGTTTTTTATGTCATCGTGTAAGCATTTTATTCGGTTGACAAGATTAATTAAATTTAAATCTACTATTGGTTTGTTCGGATTTGTTTTCACCAAATTTTCTCCCTTGCGGCCGGTTAGAAAAATCTAGTACTTATTTAGTTCTGTTCTTTAAAGTTTATTTTTACAAGTATTATATTTGAAAAGGTTCAAAGTTAAAAGATAGTGGAAAGAGATTTGTTCTTGTGGTTAAATGTAGAGTTCATGTATATTGAGTATTGATTACATGGCTCTTTTAATTGCCTTTTTAAAAACAAAAAAAAAATTGTTGGGATGAAGTCCTTAACAGGTTGTATATTACGTTACTCACAATATGATGTCCCTGTATATAGTATTATAGGTTGAAAAAGATTATTAAAGATATAAGAATTGTATCCATCTTTGATCTTTTGGCGGAGGACTTACCATAGGAGAAAAAAAGGATTTTCAATTTTGCTTATTGTTATCATAATAATAAACAAACAAGATCAGAGTATTTTTTTTTCTTTTGAAATTAAACAAGATCAGAGTATTACTGTTACCATAATCTTTTTTCCTTTTAAATTATTTTATGTTTTGAGTAAGTCTTGTAATTTAAATTTCAAACTTCAACTTATGAAACTTTCAAACAAAAAAATTCAAGCTATGAACCATCTTCTTCCTACATTTATTGCCAGATTGTTGAATTTGACATGTATAATCAAAATTCAAATAAACTCATAAATAGGATAAAAAATAATAGTAGAACTAAGCAATATTAATAAATAATGGAAATGAAGAAAACAACCAATCACATATCCTCTCTTTTTAAAAATTTTGAATTCGCAAAAAAATTCCAAAAATGGAACCAATCAGCCGTAAATAATTAAATGCAATAACATTGAAATAAAGTTGAATTAAAATAAAACATATTCATTCCATCATTGACTTATAATTCTGGATATTTATTGCAAAGGTAAATAGGAAAAAAAGAATATTTCTAATTAATGCTAAATGATAACCGTAAACTTGCTACAGTATGTAAGGTTGAAGTCTATGTCAGCTCTTGTAATTAATACTTACACAGATATTTATAATTATTTATTACCAACACTAATTTTTATGATAGTTATTAGTGAAGCTGTAATCATTGAAACCTTGTCCATATATATATATATGCATATCTAGTTTTTTTTCTTCTATGTATTTATGTAAATATTTTATTATAAATACTAATTTTTTGTTTTTTTGATTAATTATTACTCAGGTTTGTGTAATTTTAAATTTTAAGTTTTTTCTTCATTAGAGAGGTAAGTTTCTCTTAATTCTACTATAGTTTAATTGATTTTTTAAATATATAGATTAATTAATATTTTAGGCATTTATATGAATATGTGGATTTGTGTTATAATTTTGTGAAGCATTTATTGATTTGAGGTCAAATATACATTTTGTGAAATATATATTTTGGTTTATGAAATTTATTAATAGTTTGATTTTAGAGTATAGAATATATTTGTTTAAGAGCGTTAGTTTTAATTTTAGGCTTTGATTTTGAGGTTTTTTTTTTGTAGTTTTTTTTCCGGACTGATTTTAATTCTTGTGAAAAGTAATGATTTAAGAATAAATTTAGATTAATTAAACTAACTGTAATTTTTTTTAAATCTGTGACATTTATAGCGACGACATTTATCGTGGTTATAAATATTAATTTATATATATATTTTAAAAATATGTGTCTATAGCAATGACAAAATGTCGTCGTTATAGGGGATTTATACCGACTAAGCTATAGCGACGACTAAATTATGACGACTTTGTCGCCGTTATAGATCTATAGCAGTGACTATCTGATCTATTACGACGATAAAAATCGTCATTATAGACCCTTTTTTTTTGTAGTGAATATCTAATTTATATAAAAAATAATTGAAAACAAGATAGTTGGATCCTCTACCTTATCGTGACACTCATACGAGACTATCGATGGTCGATAAGCATTTCCAAATCTTGATTCGCTTAATTTGAGAAGAGATTTTTTCATTGGAGTCCTAAATGGTGATTTTAAGGTTACAAGCGCATTCATAGTGCTGATAGTAACTACTTATCCAATTTGGGTCCAGAGCGAAACCCAACTCCTGATGTGCAAGTGAGGGTGTAGTAGTCTCATGCATGGCGACAGGGCAGTGTGAAAGTAGTCGGAGCTTCGTCAATCAGAAATTGAAGTGAGGGTGTGGTTTCGTTTTGGGGTTTGGGCTTGGAGAGAAGAGAGAACGAGTGGGTGTGGGGGTCTTTGGTAGCTGAGTGGCCCACGTGGCCAAGTCGCCATTAGGCACATTAGATGCACACTCGCGTTCTAACCCCATGATTTCTGAGTTCTTCTTCATTTAAGTCCTAAAATATTCTACTTTAGCCCCAATTTCACATGAAACTTTCCATATTAGCCCAAACTTAATTAAACCATAGATCCCATTAAACCCTTAATAAATGTTGGTTTCACCGTTCTAATAATAAGGGTCTGCCTGTATAAGTCATGGGGAGAAGTGAACGTGAAATTACAAGAATAAT
The DNA here is from genome assembly GCA_002914845.1 of Trema orientale. Lineage (NCBI taxonomy): Eukaryota > Viridiplantae > Streptophyta > Magnoliopsida > Rosales > Cannabaceae > Trema > Trema orientale. The sequence continues at coordinate 1,173,421 of JXTC01000004.1, forward strand.
TTAACTTACCCCTGGATTCGATGGATTTTTTTGTACTTAAATATCCAAAATTAGCCCTAGAACAAATTTCATTGTTCTCACTTTTTGGTTTTCTTTCAATACCAACTGTCTTGGTATCGAATGAAAAAAAAAAAAAAAACTCTAAATTTAATTCCGAGAGAGCTATGAGTATGACCCATTAAATCATTATCCTCAACAATACTTCAGAAGATTAGTTTCATATTTTCTCCAAATTACGCACCAAGATTTGCACAATATTCAAGTACTAATTTATATATCATGGTTATAGTAGTGAAAGCTTGGTAAGTGTGCTTTATGGATCAGTTAGGTGCCCAAATTAATTAGTCGGGATGTGGTTACTCTTCTCGTTGTCTTCTTTCGTATTGAAGTCTTATTCTTTCATGATCAAAAAGAATTAAATAATAGTGAAATAAAGCGGGATGAATGTACATTTTATTAAAAAATAATAATAAAATAATAAACTCAATCCATTGTCATATTCCCAAAAGAAAAACAAAATTGTTCTACCAAAATGTGCTGGGAACCTGACATCGGAACAAAATAAAAATTTTACTATACTCCAAAAGGAAAGTGAAAAATACCTATGAGGAAAGCATGCAGAGGAATAATGAATAAATGCTTCCTCTCAGATTTCTTGTCTATTCTTAATTTAAAAGGTAAGTACTCGCACTATTAAAACCAACTACAGTTATTTCTGGACCTAAGTATTCGAGAGTGTTACTATTCAGGTTGTACCAAAACAAACCATGAGAGGCAGAACAAATGATGACATAAACATTATTCCCAAAAGCAATTGAAAAAACCTGTTCATGTTGTTCATGTGGTTGCTGGAAGAAGAGCCATTCATGTCGGAAGAAGAACCGCCATTTTCGAAGGGATGGCCATTTCAGAAAGAATGTTAAGTCAACCGACGCTTGTTTGATCCATGAATATGAAGCACCATGTTCCTTCATTATCCATATTTCAACCGATCCGGGTGCATCACGATTGATGAAAGAAAGATTTTCGGACAATTTACCTATACTTTGGACAGATTTTGCTTTTATATGTTGAGGTGCTTTGATCAATTTGAATTCCTCTGTGGTGAGACTAAAGGCAACTACTCCAAACTTAAAGTTGCGTCCTCCTCCATAATTATCTTGATCATGATAATACAGGGTCCAATGAATAGATCCATTCACAACAACGGAGCAATCATAGTTAAGCAATGTACTTACCGATGATGATGATGAAAATATATTAGACATTTGAATTCTTTTCCAAGAATTGGTCCGCAAACTGTAAATAACAACTGTGTTACATCTCTGAAACATAGCAAATATTGAACCATCACGGACCCGATCACCACTTAAATGGCTGCAAACCATCACCACTTTGAAATCATTCATCACTGGGTCATAAATTAATCCGAGTCGAGAGTTGAAATTCTGCCATAGTCGACAATAAGTAGGAGGAGGGAGTTTCTTAACCTCTCCAGTTGTAGGATTCCATAAATAGATAGTAGTTTTGGTGCTATATTCAGATAGACATACTACACCATTATCACTACCAGCCACAACCAAAGAGGTATCACCACTCTCCAACGAACCAGGTAGTCTTAAAGTCGAAATCTTACCAGACCCATAATGGGAGAACATTATGGGAGATGGTTGCTTGACAATATTACGTGGACCAAAAAGAATAAAAGGTGGATCAAGGCCTATAATTAAATATCGCCAAGATTTACAGACGCACTTAAAATGCGTACGGGACTTGAGGTCTAATCTAGAAAGTATTTCTAGAATAATTTCCTCCGGAATGAACAAATCAGTTCCTTGTATCAATGATGTCTTATTCTTTTCAACCACTAATCTCAATATTGCGGCAGAGAAAGAACACAGTAATTTAATTCTAGCGGGGAAAATACCCTTCAATCTCATGAGTATTGATATCATCGTGTTTGTAATCAATTCATCAACTTCAAAATTCATAGTGCTTGTGAGGATAGGAAGACTAATATCGTATATATTTAATATTAATTTGAACTCTTGAAGCAAGTGGGGTTATGCCTACGACCCATGGGGATGTTATATTTGATTGAGCTAAGAAGAGTCCTTTATATATACACTACACGTTATAAAAAAAAAAAAAAAAAAAAAAAAAAAAAAACCTCTGTCTAGCTAGTTCTTGTTGTCGATGTTATCAATCTCTTTTTCTCGATACACAATAATATATACATTTATAATGATTGTATAACTTGCATATATAAGGTCGTCCATCGTTTGAAGCCAATGTTTTGCCTTCATTCACCAAAACCCTCATCTCATCCCATTTCCATGTTTTACTTTCATTCGTTTAAGATAGGTTTATTGTCTTAATTCGGAAGATGAGCCTAGCTACACCCAACATGTACTCGCATTACTACCAATATATGATATATCTTACAGAGACTCTTCTTTGTCGGGATTCGTATTAATTAGGACCTATATCTATAACTTTGACTCTCCTCTCTAATTTGTTTGTTTGCTTTATTGCTAATATATATAAATATAAGGGGATAGTTACGGTAGGGCGTCTCTACGTAGGGTCATGCCTTAATTATCGTTGGATGGGAATCTGTGAGGAATAACGGGAATCTGTGAAGAATCTATTTATATACAGATTCCCATCCAACGATGAATAGACAGGGCCCTACGTAGGGGCGCCCCTACTGTAGACACGCCCTAAATATAAATATACATATATATATATAGAGGTACATATATACATCGCGTGAGATATATATGTTTTCCAAACTCTCTTGACCATAAAAAATATTCTCTTAAGTATCTAAGGTAGTAAATTAGGAGAGATCGTATGGTTTTCTATTTCGATAGACTATTCTTTTGGTCAAAATTTTCCATTTGAAATTCAAAATAATCAGAACAAATTTGTTTTTTTTTTTTTCTTAAAGGTTAATTTTGGTTTTTAGCAAACAAATAGAACATTAAGGCGAATAACCCAGAAACTTGAGCGAACAAAATTAATAGCAGTATTTTCGATTTGAAAGAACCCAGAAACATGTGTAATAAAAGATCGCGCGAGTTCTTCATAACTATACTAGCTTGAACAAGGACGATCACATTACTAAAAGGAAACAGGAAGATATTGAAATTTTTTAATGTCCTCATCAGATCTCAAGAAGAAACCCATAAAAGAGTTCTCCATCATCAGTACTATTACTACTACTAGTAGAACAAGTCTACAGTACTACTATATATATATATATATATAAACTACCCATAAAAGAGTTCTCCATCATCAGTACTACTACTAGTACCAGAACAAGGCCACAGTACTAGTATATATATAAAACCTACCCATAAAATAGTTCTCCAACATCAGTACTACTATTACTACCAGAACAAGGCCACAGTACTACTATATATATATAACCTCAGCGCCATCGATGTCGACCAATGATCTCGTCGTCGGTCTCCTCCTCCTCCTCGACCTAGAAGTCGGCCGCCAGTGGTGGGATGATCTGGTCGCCGTCCTCCTCCTCTGCTCCGTCGACGTTGACTGGTGGCGGAAGGATCTCGTCGTCGACGTCTTCATCATCCGGAAAAGCTAAGAGAATAGCTTGTTCGGGTGCCCAGGCTGGTTCATCAAGAGGAAGGGCAAGTGTTGTGTTACAGAAAGGGCATTGAAGATCTCGATCTGCAAATAGATCATCCAAGAGACGCTCGCAGCAGTGGCTATGGACAGTATGGTTGCAAGGCTGCAAGGCTCTCAAGAAACGATGATCGTTTTCATCAAAAGTTTGGCCACAAATGGGGCAGTAGTCGCGATTCGGGTGGCGTTCAGGTATGTCTCCATACATCACGAGTGGCTGAATCGAGATTATATCAGCACGCAGGCTCCTCCTCCTCCTCATCAGCTCCCTCCGGCGGACATCCGGGTCATAGAAGCTAAACAGCAGAGGTTTGCCGAGCAGGATGAAAAGCAAGTTGAGAAGGGGAACAAGGAGGTGCTACTTGTGTGGGTTTGTAACTCCGAAGAAGAGGAAGAGAATCAGGGATGGCATGAGAGTGATGAAACAGGTATGAAGGGTACGGAAATGACTCTTCATGGCTCTCTCTCTCTCACACACACACACTTTGATACCCAGCTAGAAAATGAAAATGAAATATTCAGGCTAGCTGCAGAAGGAAAGGAGGTGCTTCTTGAGTACTGATTGGCTTCGCTTGGGGGCGTTATATATATATATACAGACCAGTACAAAAGTAGAGTTGCGTGAGGCGAAAGCATCATATTTATCCATTTTTCCTTTTTTTTTTTCCTTTGAAACAAATAAACGAAATGTAAAATAAAAAATTCCCCTTCCCGGCCGCGCGCAATGCAAAAGTACGTATGTAATGTAATGTACTGCATTTGTTTAATTTGCTTGTTATTTGTTTATTTTTTTAAAAGAAAAAAAAGTTTCCTGGCTCGTTAGTTAGTTTCTTCCACAAAATATATATAACAAAGATATATATATAAAAATACACAGTACATTTTACGCATATATATATATATATTTAGACAGAAAGGCAATCATAAAGGTATTAATTTCTCTTATGTAGAGACATGTGGAAAATCCCCCAAATCCACATTGCGAAAAGCCGAGAAAATGAAAAATAAATAAATAAGTATGAATACGATCGAAATGTATGTCAACTGCTACTTTTTGGTTATTAGGAAATTCCTTTAATATATGTCATGTACTAGTACTGCAAGACGTCCATTTTTAAGTAATTACATTATATTACATGCACAATAAATAAAAACAACATACTAATTCTTGTTTTTTATTCTAATTAATTTGAGTTTGCATAAGGTTTAGATCACTTGGGCCATTTAAAAGTAATCACATTCGATGACGTCCTCTCTTTTTCTAAAATCATTGAAAGACTATGTATAACATGTATTGAAGATTAAGGCTAAAATTAAATTCCATTAGTCTCCATTATTATTGTGTGTGTTGAATGTGTGCTTTTTTACTTTTTTAATGAAACCTTTGATCTGCTGTATATATCACGTCTAACTATATTCTAAAACCCTAGCTATAATTCCACCCTCTTCTCTTTTTCTCCCTTTTTCTTTTTCCTTGGGTAGAAACGTCAATTACTTTGCAAATAGTGGCGCCGCCTCAAAATTGAGGGGAGACACCACTTGTCTTCAACTCTCTCTCTCTCTCTCTCTGGCGATATGCGTCCACGTCCACGAAACTAGGGTTTTGAGAGTAATTGCCACACTGGATAGATAATAGCTATATGCCCATAGGCCTATAGAGTATAACGGATTGCAAGGACGTACGTACAGATTGCTTTTTGCCTTTTGGTATAAAAGAAAACAAAAAGAACGAAAAGAAAGGAAAAGCATTAGCTATATAATCAGGAATGTGTTTTGGAAGCGTTCATACGTGGCCTATCCCCACAATATATGCATGAACATGAGTCATGATATGGTAAATTAAGCAAAATTTAGTTATATGTATGTAGTGCAACTACGTAGCGCACTTCCTTTTTAGATTATATGGAATTAATACTTCATATTAATAGTAACAATATATAGTATACGATGTGCCCACTAAAATATCTATAAGTCAGAATTGGGTTTTTTTTTTTTTTTTTTTTATTTATATACACCTGTCGAATCAGAATTGGGGTTTTAGATTCTCAAACTTGCAATTAAGCCCCTGCACTTTAACTTTTCTCTCAAAGACTCTATTTAAAATAGCAAATAAGACCCTCTGTGCTTGCATTTCCCTTGGCACCAAAAATTCAAATTAAATCCGTTTCCAACCATTTTTAATCCAAAATATGTAATTAACCAATGACTCCCAATAGGGTTTTGATATATATATACGCGTCGAAGAAAATTCTTGGAAAGTGAGGTTTACGACTAGATAAAAGAATAAAACGTGTGTATAAGGGGGAGGGGGAGGGGAAGGGTTATTTATTTTACGATATAAAAACTAGAGAAAACAAAATAAAGGGAGGGATCCATCCCATCCCTTTTTCTACTGCAGTCAATTGATGGCTTTTTTGCCTTTGCGGTTATGCCATGAGGGATATCTTGGTAGTTTAAGCCATCGATTCATGGACCCTTTATATCGACATAGGGATTCGAGACAGAGAGAAAGAAAGGCAGAGAAAAAGAGGGTGGAAGGAGTACTTTTAGCGTTTTAGAACATATTAAACTATATATGTATATAGGATAATTGTTTTTTTTTTCTTTCAATAGTTTTAGCAAAAGAGGGATTAATGAGCATATGTCACATAATGTAATTACTTAGATGCCCCAAGTCTAAACCTATTTCAAACTCGAATTAAAAATTAAGAAAATATGTAGTTTTCATTTATTTTACATACAACACATATTGAAATTACTCAAAACTGTCTTGCAATTCTGGTATCAGTTATCTATATATATATATATACACGTATATATTAAGGAAATTTCTAAACCAAAAAGTAGCCATTACGTCTTCTACAACATTTTACGTGTATTCAGGTAAAAATTTTATGTGTATTTACTTTGCCTTTGTATATCTGTATATGTTGTGGAAGAAACTAACGAGCGAGGTAAAAAAAAAAAAAAAAAGAAAAATAGAAACAAGTAACAGGCCAGAAAAATGGAGGCTTTGTGGGTTACTCTCTCACAGTACATTACAGAAAAATATGCTTTTGCGAGGAGGCCTATTCATAATGCAGTGTACGTACGCACTAATAATAATAATAATTGTTTTCAAAAAAATAATAATAATAAATAATAATTGAGAAAACAAAATAAAGTGGTGGCCCCACCTTCCCTCCTGCAGTTTAGTGCAGGCAATTGATGCTTGGTGGCTATACAGTACGTACATGCATATATACTAGGGTTAGGGAGTAGGGAGTGAGGCCACCTGTAATGAGAGAGAAATCATAATTGAAGAACGGACATCATATTATGTGCCACCTGAAGAGGCCACCTGATATTAATGCATATATTTTAAATATCATATTATGTGCAGTTCTTTGCTAGCACGGGACATCAAGCCAGCCTTTACTTGCGACAATACAACCCACCCAAATACTTCAGAAGAAAAAAAAATCATAAAATTATTCTTAAAAGAAAAAACATGAATATCTTTAGGCATCTGAAACCTTTACCTAGTTTAGACAAACATTAAACAAAATAGCTAACCTGAAAATGAGAAAAAGAAGTCTTTGATCAGTGCATATTTTAGATACATAAATAAATATTAAATATCTCCCTACATATATATCCCCATTGGAAGCTTATTTATTTCCGTATAACCTAAATCATCTCCCAACTAATCATTATATGTATTTTTAGAACTCAAAGTTATTTGAAGCGCTCACCATTTAGATGAATCCACCTCAACAATGAATCTGGGTTACAATTTTGATCATCAATCAGCTTATAAATTTACCCACAAGTACTTTAATTTACAATAAGACCCCAGAAAAATTTCCTTGCTTAATTTACTAGTATATAATTGAAAAACATAGGCATAAACAGTCAAATATTGTCAACTTTCAGATTCTACGAGTAAATGAGCTACAAAATTTCCCAAGTCAAGAATTATTTGGAAAAAAAAAAACTATAACTATACAGGGACAGAAGAAATAATCAAATGTGCATATATATACATATATATATATATATATATATATATATATATAAGAACAACAAAGAATGGGTCAGGTAAATAGTAAAGTTTGAATCCGAATTTCTCGAGCAGTATACCTTGGACAATCCAACTAACCAATAATAAATAAAACACACATGATCAGAAATTCAGAAAACTATGAGAACCCTTACCATATACCGAATTAATAGGCGTAGCACCAAACCCTCCTAGCCTAATTATTAGTTCTAGAATAAGAAAAAAAGAAATAATATATCTCCATAAATATGACAAGAGTTTTCCTCTCGATCTCGATGCTACCCGAGTGCAAAGATTTTAGCCAGGACTATACGTAACAAGTATCGGAAGACAAACTCCATTAGTCTCCATTATAATTGTGTGTATTGAATGCGCGGGCTTTTTTTAAAAAAAAAAAAATTCTGTTATATAGATGTATATATATGTGTGTTGAATATATATTCTAAACCCTATAAATTCCACACTCCTCATTTTTACTATTTTTTCCCCCTTTTGGGTAGAAATGTAAATATCTTTCAAATAGTGGGTTCTCCTCTGCCTTTCTTTCTCTCAAATCCCTATGTTTATGCGTCTTTGTCCACGTCGAAACTAGGGCTTTGAGAGGAATTGTCAAACTAGATAGATAATTAATAAGCGTACGGATTGCATGAAAAAGGGAAGGACCCTTTTGCGTTTTGGTACCAAAATAAAAAAAACCGCTACATAACTAGCTAGTATCTGATTTTAATCAGTTGCTTTGTTCTATCATCCATCTAAGCTTGTTTTTAGTTACTCTTAGTATTAATTTGCTTCTTGAATAAATTAATTTTTGGTAATGTTTTAATTTGGTTTTTATTAGTACTGTTTTGGCGATTTTTCACACTCACACGCTTTTGGCACGTTTCCCTCTCTCTTGTTTATTTGTTATATATGCATATATATTGGCTAATTATAAATGATTTATGTAAAAACAAAAACAAAAAATACCATGGTGCAAGCGAAACATCATCCAGAAATTAACATCATAGTCTTCATCATGTGGGATCGATTGACAAAAAGAATATTTCTGATCATTACTGATTCCCAAGTTGTATAACACCTTTGAGTATATAAACCCTTCACATCACACCACACCACACCACACCACACCTCACCTATCACCATCAACCTGAGCTAGCAAAATTACAATATTAACCTTCATGAAATACTTAGTCATTAATTTAATTAATTTAATTAATTTAATTATACATACTCATAAGCCTACTTAGATTTGAACCTCTCTCTTCTCACACACTCTTATAGATCCTAGCTAGACCAATTAATTTAGCTTCTCAAAAATGCCATTAAATATAACAAAACGACCTGTGTTTTATAATTCAATCCTTATCATAAATGTCTTTACAACTTAGAAAATCACCATAATTCCCTTAAAAATGAGATTTTACATCTACTCGTGTACAATATTATGTACGTAAGTACATAATATATTATGGGAATAGGCCACGTACGTAGGCTCTTCCACGATACAAACTTAATCATATGAGAATGAGATTTCTTTTTTGTTTATTTATTTATTTATTTTTGAGAGAGAGAGGGAAAGAATGGCTAATAAATGATGATTGCTAGCTAGTGCGAGTAGTGCCTTGCCTTTCAGAATAAAACCAATCCGTGCTCTATATAGGCCTATATATGCATTTAAATATATATACATATTTACGCGTGAATAAATATCGATAAAAAGGATCGGATAAAAAGGTAAGAAAGAACTATCATAAGTTAATTATTTTAAAAAGTATGAAAAAACAAAAGGAAAAAAAATCCATAAATCCAAAGGAAGAACATGTGGATCATAGCAAATCTCTTTTTAAAATGAGGAAATTAGAGATTACACAGTAATTTAGAAAAAAATTTGAAAAATACGGTGGTTTAAGTTTTTTTAATGTGCGGTACAGTTTTTATTAAATAAATACCATTTTTTAAAAACTATTTAGAAGAATACCATTTTTTAAAATAGTAACTAGTTTCTGGTAACCAGTTTCCAGAAACTGGTAATTAGTAACCAAAAGTATTTATAACTGGTATATAACTGTTAACTAGTAACAAGTTTCCAGAAACTGATAACCAGTAATTATTTCAAAAAATAGTATTTTTCTAAATATTTTTTAAAAAATGGTATTTTTCTAATAAAATCGTACAAAAATTTAAAAAAAACTCGAGTTCCGTATTTTTGTAATTCTTTTAGTTTTTTATAGGTAAAAGTGATAGAAACCTTTTTAATTTACTTATTGCACAATACGTGTGTGTATATATGTAATCATAATCGACGGACATGTACGGAAGGGTCTTCGCCCACGTCCACCAATGACGCTACACTACGTACAACTCAGTTGTAATTTGCATTTTAAAAGGTCTGTTAATTAATATCATATTAGATCGAAGGTAAAAGAAAGAAAAAAAAAAATCAAGGGGTCAGCGGGCGGGGCTAGTCCCATTATAAACCAAATATAAACTCATGAAAATGAAGTACCACATACTGTTGAAATATGAACGGATTAATTTTAACAAATCAATAACGAACCAACGATCACAAATAATTACTTGCTAGCAGGTAATAACCAGCTTACTAATTTTGAAAACCAAATCTTAACACATACATACATAAATTGATTATTAAATATATAAACCAAATCTGGACAATAGCCCCATCCGCACATTATTGGAGCAGTAGTATCAACATTATTATTGAGGAAACTGTCCTCCAAACACTTCTTGTGGTAAGCATGTTGACGGCAGCATCACTACCATCTGCTCGTTCCTGTATGGACTGCTACAGATCAGGCAAACGTGACGTGAGTTGATGCAGCGGATTGCTAGATTTCGCTCTAACTTATGTTCTCACAAGAAAAAGAGAAATAAACAAAATTCTCAAAGTGAACTTAGGAAAAAAAAAACTAAGATTTGATTGAAAATAGCAATGATTACAACTCTTGCCAATGAAAACTATTTATATAAGTTTAGGATTAATCTAAACTATCTAATAAAATAATCCTAAGAAACTTATAACCATACATCTAGCACCTACCAACCAAACACACTTCAAATAAGTAAATTATTTACCTAACACATAAGTAAATAACCTAATACATTTCAAATAAATAAGTCTATGACACCTAACACACAAAAGCATTATACCAACCAATGAAATATTCCTTAGATTGGGTTTTGGAATATTGGGCTTAGTTTTGGGTCATGGATGATAGTTATTTGGGTATCGGTATTAGGCTGATGGTGTTGGGCTACTGCATTAATTCTTCCCCTCTTGAAAAAAACTCGTCCTCGAGTTGCTCAAGGTATGACTTCCGGTCCATGGTACTTGTATAGATCTTGAATATTGAAGGTCTTAGAAATTGCGTAACTATCTAGTAGCTCAGTAATATACACATTATCATTAATCTTTTGAATAATGCGAAAAGGGTCAATTCTCTTCTGCTTGAGTTTACAGTATTTCCATGCTGGAAGTCTTTTTTTATGCAAATGAATCATTACAAAATCGCACTCTTTGAATGATTTGAATCTTTTGTGCTTGTCAGCATTAGTCTTGTATTTTGCAGTGGACTCTTTTAACTTTTTTTTGACTTCTTTGTGGATGTGGGTCGCCTTATTAATCAAATGATCAGCAACGATGCTCATTCCTGGAAGTTTTGATAAAGGTACCAAGTCGAGAGTATGCAATGGAGGACGAATATAAATAATTTCAAATGGAGATTTACAAGTCTCTTCTATAAAGTGCGCCAAAAATGACTGAGGAATTTACTTTTGCGATCAGAGACTATTGTCTTTGATAACCTATGCATATGAACAATCTCTCGAAAGAAAAATTAAGCAATATGGGTAGTATCTGAAGTTTTTTTTGTATGGAATAAAATGAGCCATCTTTGAAAAATGATCTACTACAACAAAGATTGAATTTGAACTCTTTGTGTTCACAGTAGTCTCAAAATAAAATCCATGGACAAATCTTCCTAAGGAGTATCAGGAATAAGAAATGGCATATACAACCCAGTATTTTGAGCTTGTTCCTTTACAGTCTGATATATATAACAACGCTTGACAAATTTCTCGACATCACGCTTACGAAAATAGAGTTATTTATGAAAATAACTCTATTTTCATAAATAGAGTTATTTATGAAAATAGAGTTAAATAGAGTTATTTATGTTCTTTTTCTTAAATATTTTGTGTGTTTTTAGTGATTTTTAGTTTAATTTAGGTTATTTTATAGTTAATTTGATTTTTAGTATTTAAATATAATTTTATTTAATTTTATTAGATTTTAGGTATTTAATTTAAAGATAATTTAGTTTTATTTAATTAAATTCTGATTATAGTTTTATATGTTTAATTTTGAATATTGATTTAGTATTGTTTTTAATTAGTTTAATTTGTTTTGATTAAAGAAACAAAAAAAAAAAAGAAAAGAAAATCGGAAAAAGCAGCCAAAACGCGCAAGTGAGAGAATGGGGAGAAGGCGCGTTTCTGGCCGTCGGATCGAGCTTCAGGAGCACCAGATGGGCGCGTGCAGCACACGTGCGACCTCAGGCGAGTGGAAGCCGACAGCTGGGGCCTACCGACGTTAGCGCTGCAGACTCCACTAACCGTGCCGGATCCGGTGCTTCGCGCTCCCGTGAAACCGGTTTTTTTAGCCAGTCAAGAGGCGCCACTTCAAGGCGCTGACTTTGACCCATTCTCCAGCCAATCAGGTGCGATTTTCGTGCCGATTTCACGGGTTTCGGCCGCATGGGATCACAGCCCAAAGCCCAGAAACGTGAATAAAGACGGGGAAGAGAGAGAAAAGGAAAGAAGAAATTGTGGGAAATTGACACATCACATGACCAATCAGAAGCCACCATTAGAGACGTGGGAACTTGCTCAACACTCCAATTTCAGCTATAAATACCCCAGAACGTGAGAGAAAAAAGACACACCAATTTTGAGAGAGAAAACTCTGCTTTTTCTAGAGAGAGAGTGTGAGATGAGTGAGATGTTAGGCTAGTTTTTAGAGAGGCTAGAGAGATGATCTTAGTTGTATAGTTTTTCTGTTTTCCAGCTTTGATTCCTGGGAGTGCTTCAACGCTTATAAATTTGGTTTGTTAAATTCTTCATTATTTTTATTTTTCAATATATTATTTTCTAGTTTCTCATATAAATTCAGTCATGCTTTCTTTATGTGGTGATTTAAACTAGATTATAATTATATTTATTTTATTAGTTGATCTTTTACTGCAGTATTGTCTCTGTGATATATTGTCGATCTTAGATAACTAGTAAGATAGATTATTTTGGTTTTAATTGGAAGAATTTCTCATATTGAATACTTTAGATTAATATTTGTTCTTAATTGCTATATTTTCCGGTTATGTGTTTGGGATGTGAAACATATAATTGAGTGATAAAAAGGAATCAAAGTAGGTAACAGTTAGACAAGCAATTAAGTGAATCTTGAAGCCTTGTTTTCTCATATTGGTATTTTCGTTCATAATTCTGCTATTATTTTAATTTATTGCTCAGATTATTTTATTTTCAATTTTTCTTTCTATTTTTCGTTATCTTTTATTGTTGATTTACTTTTCTGTGGGATCGACACCTTAATCTATACTGCGATAGCCGCTAGTATATTTTGAGCGTAGACAGACGTGGTCAAAAGTATCGAGCTTCCACTAATGAAATAGTTTTGTCTTGCCCCGTGTGTCCTTCTAACCCTCCTACATGTAGCTCTGAATAATGTGTTCTCTGATAGATCCTTATGGAATACATAAACAGTTTTCAAAGAACAGAAAGTCATCATATATTTGATGTTTATCTGGAATTCCACTAATGTATTTCTATCATTCTTCCTTAAAATCCTCATTATCTGCATATAAGTCTTTCAAATAATCAAAATTGATTATTTCATTTTGAACAGTAGTCAGCAACATAACTCGGTGACTCAATGTATCAGCGACTTTGTTTAATTGTCCCAACTTGTGCCTGAGAGAGAAAGTAAACTTCGGGATATAGGCAATCTATCGAGCATGCATCCGATTTGGTTTCGCAGAGTTGTTGAGGTACTTAAGAGCTTGATGATCTGTATTGAGGATGAATTCCTTCTGCACTAGATACAGCTCTCATTGTTACAATATGCGAACAACCGCATATAATTCTTATTCGTACTTGACCACTTTTTTCTCAATTCGCTGAGCTTTTCACTAAAAAAAACTATCGTCTTCATGTCTTGAGATTGAACGGCTCTAACTTCTACACTAGAAGCATCACAGTTGACTTCGAAAATTTTGTCAAAGTCAGAAAGTGCAAGAACAAGTGCATTTATAAGTTTTTCCTTCAAAATAACAAAACTCTGTTCCGCTTCTTCTGTCTAAAGGAATTGCTTCTGCTTTAAACAATCGATGAGTGATGCGGCTATAGTGCTAAAATTTCTTACAAATCATCTATAGAACGTCGCGAGACCATGAAAACTCCGAACTTCTGTAATGGTCTTCGGTGTTGGTCATTCTCGGATAGTGTTTACCTTATCTTGATCAACTTTAATTCTGTTAAAACTTACAACAAAGCCCAAGAAGACTAAGCTATTAATCATAAAACTACATTTCTTCAAGTTGACATACAACTTATTCTCACGAAGTGCATTAAAAACTTTGGTCAAGTTTTGTAAATGTTCCTCCTCATTTTGACCATTGACCAAAATGTCATCAAAATAAATGATAACAAATCTTCTAATGAAAGGTTAGAATACTTGATTCATTAACTTCATAAAAGTACTCAGGGTATTGGATAGACCAAACGTTATAACTAACCACTCGTAGAGTCCTTCATGTATTTTGAATTCAGTCTTCCATTCATCTCCAGGATGAATATGAATTTGATGGTATATGTTCAACAGATCAATCTTTGCAAAGATTTTGATCCTCCCAATCTATCAAGCATGTCATCCAATTTGGGATAGGAAATCATTATCATACTGTAATCTTGTTGATGGACCGACTATCAATGCACATCCTCCAGTTTTTGTCTTTCTTCAGTGTTATGAGTGTAGGTACAGCCACATGACTCATACTTTCTCTAATCATCCGTTTCTTGAGGAAGTCTTAAACTTATGTTTGTAGGATCTCATACTCCTTAGGACTCATGCGGTAGTATGGTAGACTCGGCAAGTTCGCTCCAAGAATAAGATCAATCTGGTGTTGAATATTTTGTAGGGGTGGTAAACTAGCAAGTAACTCCCCAGGAACGATGTCTTCAAATTCAGACAGTAATATTTGATTTTGCACAGGAATATTGATAGGATTGTATGCCTCTTTAGGTACAAAAAGAAGGTTGGTTCTGGTAGAGATTTTTTGGTTATTTTGTAGCCTCATAGGAGCTAGAGTAATCTTCATGTTATCCTTCTGGAAGCTGTATATGATAGCATTGTATTTAAATCGAACTACCACAGTCGACATTGTTATGTCACCTTTGTTTCGTCGACGTCTTTGATCCAACCAATGTCATACAGGGTAATATGTGGTTGGGTTGGTAGTTATAACTTATCCACCACAGTCATGGATACTATATTCTCGCTACTTCTACTATCAATGATAAGATCACATACTCATTTTTCAACCGTACAACTGGTTTTAAAGATATTATGCCATTGCATGTCTTATTTCTTTTTTGGCGTATACATCAATCGTCTTATCACCAAGGAAATACCTTCATGTCCATAAATGATTTCCTCCAGTTCGACTTTATCCACATACTCCTCATTCTCGAAATATGTTTTGTTCCCTTCGACGTCGTCATCATGTGTTATTAGATTGACGGTCCTGCTCTGACGGCATTGATTTGAATAGTGATCTGTTTGTCCATAACGATAATATTTATTACCTCTCGGGACTGTACAAGAGTTGTTAGTATTGTTATTGGCTATTTCCCTTTGCGGTCAAGTGGTTGGTTGGTTGTGAGAAGGATTTGGTCTTGGTGTTTCATCGTGTGGTCTTGCTAAGGCTTTCCCTTTGCTTAAATTAGATCTTTCTGGTGGTGTAAAGGACTGTAAAGTTGGTGGATTGAGATTTGCCCTTCTGTTGAGCTGAGATTCAATTTTCAAAGCGAGTTAAATTACACTAGAAAAAGTACTATGAGATTGTTTGAATACCTCGTCTTGCTTGTTTGTACGAAGTCCATCAATGAATCTGGAAATCTTTTGACTTTCGAATTCGCAAATGTCTACTCGGGCAGCTAGTTTGTGAAACTCAGTGACGTATTCTTGTATTGTTCGATATGTTTGTTGACAATATTGACTCCGAATAAAAAATGCTTGTTCGTAATCTAGAGGTAGGAAGTGCTCGATCATTAATTGTTTCATTTTTCGTCAAGTGCGAACTTTGTTTCTCCTTTGCCGAATACGTGTCGCTTGTAATTGATCCCACTAAGCTAACGCGTCTCCTTTGAGTCGATAAGCCACCAATTTGACTTTCATGTGTTCTTAAGTACCCCAATAATCAAAATACTTCTCTACTTATGCTAGCCAATCAAGGAATTCTTCAATCACGAATGCACCATTAAATTGCGAAATCTCGATCTTCATGCGGTGGTCATTTTGCTGAGGTCCTTGGTTGTTTTCGGGCAACTGGTCCTTCAACGTCTTCACTATAATCTTCATCTTGAAAAGGTTGATTTTGATATGTGTCAAGTCTAAGAGGATTAACTTCGTCATGTCTCTATCGCTCATAATCATTGTTTCATCCCCCAAGAAAGTGTCGAGTCAAATTTTTAAGAATTGTCTCTAGATTTTGCAATCTTCTATCAAGTGCATCCAATGACTCCTTTGTTGCGAATTCCTCCACAGCGGATTTTGTTGGCTAGATTTTTCGTCCGACATTTTCTATTAGAAAGAAATATATATATATACATATATATTTTAATTTTTTTTACCTTTTACTTTTTTTTTTTACATTTTACTCTTTTTTTTTTTGCTTTTATAGGAAAAAAATAGTACAAATTCTGAAAAGTAAAGAAAAAAAAACTCTCAAAAGTCTAAACAGTAATAGAAAAAAATAAAACTTACAAATATGTATATGTTAGCTTGCTAAAGGAAGGAAACAAGTTCTCCAAACAAGAAACCTTGATATAAGCCTCTTTTTTTTTGAAAACAAAGATAGTGTATGGAAGGGTTATATGTGTGTATATGGTAGATAATGGTTATAGGAAGGTGATTATAAGGATTAGATAACGAAGGTGATGACAAAATAAAGATTTTTTTTCTTTGTATAGAAATAGTGTAGGGTGACGGTAACAGGAAAGCTCCGCCAGAAATAGGCAGGCTCTGGTACCAGTTGACGCAGCCAATTGCAAGATTTCATTCTAACTTACGTTCTCACAAGGAGAAAAGAAATAAACAAAATTCTCAAAGATAACTTAGAATAGAAAACTAAGATTTGATTGAAAATGGGATGATTGCAACTCTTTCCAATGAAGACTATTTATACAAGTCTAGGATTAATTTAAACCATCTAATAAAATAATCCTAAGAAATATATAATCATACACCTAACACCTACCAACCAAACAAACTTCAAATAAACAAATTGTTCACTTAACACACTTCAAAAAAATAAGTAAATAATCTAACACATTTCAAATAAATAAGTCCATGACACCTAACACACAAAAGCATTCTACCAACCAATGGAACGTTCCTTAGATTGGGTTTTAGAATATTGGGCTTAGTTTTGGGTCATAGATGATAGTTATTTAGGTATTGGCATTGGGCTGATGGTGTTGGATTGATGCATCATAGGTCTTGATTTAGGATGCTGGCGTAAGGAACTGCTCCGTAGCTCGCTAAAACTCCTTGCTCGGTGAACTCAGAGATGAGTCCACTCGTCAGCCGGATTCATGTACTTCAAGACCAACCAGTATGCCACAACTATAAGGTGGATGGTCATCACAGGGTACTTGTATAGATGTGGAATGAAATGAATGAGGATTACGAATACGATGGCACAAGAAATAAGTTGCCTGAGAGTAAATATGGTGATGAATAATGCTTTCTCTGCTCTCTACTTTTGCTTTTGGGTCTGATGAAGGTGGTAAAATATGTGGGGAAGTAGTATATATAATGTTTTTAGTCCCATTTAACTTGCACTCTAAGCACTTCAAGGGTTAGTTCTCATTTATTCTTTTATTTTTCTATTTTATTTTTAGACACAGCAAAACCCTGAAATATCATAATATCTAATGGCTGGGTGAGATTGTTACAATTAACCCAACCGACTTGGCCTCCGTGCAGATTATAACCGTAGACAGTGAGATGAAGGAGAGGTCGGCCCCAATTTATCTTCTTTTTGTCCTTTTTGTAAAATAAATATAAAAACAATAAAATTGTGATGTATTAATATTGTGGCTTCCTTTCCTAGCCAAAATTAGAGCAACAAATATGGGCTGGGCCAAACGGGTCGGGCCGCTGCCCACAAATTTGGCTCCAGCTCGGCCTAGCTCGACACTATTCACAACCCAGGTTGGACTGGTACGAGGTAGTGAGCCCGCCGGACCAGTCCAGCCCGGCCCAGTGGCCATTTTTTTTTAAAAAAAAAGAAAGTTTTTTGTCGTTTTGATGATTATTATTTAAAAAATTATATTTTTACGAAATAGTACTGGGCTGGCCCAATTTTGGCCTGGGCTTGTATTTAGCCATTGGGCAATAGGGTCAGGCCGGGCCTTCTTTTTAGACTTTTAAGTTGGCTAGGCGCAGCTCGAATTTCTATTTTGGCCCGAACGGGCCGTGTCGGGCCCGACCAGGTGGCCCATATTTACAGTTCTAGCTAAAAGTATATATGTACGTGCATGCATGCGCTTTATTCTTTCATGTTACACATATAAATAATAAAATGTAAATGTGATGTGGCTTGTTGAATTTCCTACTATGCTAGTCCTGCTACTCCTTTAAGTAATATTCTTACCGAGTGATCATTTAAATAAGTCTATGACACCTAACATACAAAAGTATTCTACCAACAAATAGAATGTTCCTTAGATTGAGTTTTGGAATACTGGGCTTGGTTTTGGGTCATAGATGATAGTTACTTGGGTATTGGCATTGGGCTGATAGTGTTAGGCTGCTGCATCATAGGTCTTGATTTAGGATGCGTGCGTAAGGAATTGCTCTGTAGCTCGCCAAAAATCCTTGCTCGACGAACTCAGATAAGTCCACTCGTCAGCCGGATTCATGTACTTCAAGATCAACCAGTACGCCACAACTATAAGGTGGATGGTCACCACAGGATACTTGTATAGATGTGGAACAAAATGAATAAGGATTACGAAGACGATGGCAGAGGAAATAAGTTGCCAGAGAGTAAACATGGTGATGAATAATGCTTTCTCTGCTCTCTACTTTTGCTTTTGGTTCTAAGGAAGGTGGTGAAATATGTGGTGATGTAGTATATATAATGTTTTTATATCCATTTAACTTGCACTCCAAGGGTTAGTCCTTATTTATTCTTTTATTTTTCTATTTTATTTTAAGACATAGCAAACCCTGAAATATCGTAATATCTAATGGTTAGGTGAGATTGTCATAATTAACCTAACCGACTTGGCCTCCATGCAGGTTATAACTGCAGACAGTGAGATGAAGGAGAGGTGGGCCCCAATTTATCTTCTTTTTGTTCTTTTTGTAAAATAAATATAAAAAAAATAAAATTGTGATGTATTAATATTGTGGCTCCCTATTCTAGCCAATATTAGAGAAGCAAATATAGGCTGGGCCAAACAGGTCGGGCCGTTGCCCGCAAATTTGGCCCCAACTCAGCCTAGCCCGACACTATTCACAACCTAGGCTAGACTGGTCTGAGCCCACCAGACCAATCCAGCTCGGCCGTTGGCAAATTATTTTTTTTTTCAAAAAAAGTATTTGTCGTTTTCATGATTATTATATAAAAAATGATATTTTTACAAAATAGAACCAGGGCGGCCCAATTTTTGCCCGGCCTAGTATTTAGCCATTGAGCTATGGGGTCAGGTCGGGCCTTCTTTTTAGACTTTTGTGTTGGGCTAGCCCGGCTCGAGTTTATATTTTGGCTCAAACAAGCCGTGCCAAGTCCGACCAGCCGGCCTAGATTTACGGCTCTAACTAAAAATATATATGTACATGCATGCATGCGCTTTATTCTTTCATGTTACACATATATATAATAAAATGTGAATGTGATGTAGCTTGTTGAATTTTCTGCTATTCTAGTCGTGCTACTCTTTTAAGTAATATTCTTACCGAGTGATCATAGTATGTGAGATGAAGGAGAGGTGGGCCTAAATTTATCTTCTTTTTGTCTTTTTGTAAAAGAAATGCAAAAAAAAATAAAATTGTGACGTATTAATATTGTGGCTTCGTTTCCTAGCCAAAATTAGAGCAGCAAATATAAGCTGGGCCAAACGGGTCAGGCCGCTGCCCACAAATTTGGCCCCAACTTGGCCTGGCCCAACACTATTCAAAATCCAGGCTAGACTGGTCTAAGCCCGCCAGACCAGTCCAGTCCGGCTCGGTGGCTAATTCTTTTTTTTTTAAAAAAAACTATTTGTCGTTTTCATGATTATTATTTAAAAAATGATATTTTTACGGAATAGTACTGGGCCGGCTCGATTTTGGCCCGGCCCGGTACTTAGCCATTGGGCTATGGGGTCGGGCTGGGCCTTCTTTTTAGACTTTTGTGTTGGCCTGGCCCGGCTCGAATTTCCGTTTTGGCTCGAACAGGCCGTGCTGGGTTTGACCAGACGGCCCAGATTTACAGCTCTAACTAAAAATATATATGTACGTGCATACATGCATTTTATTCTTTCTTGTTACACATACATATAATAAAATGTGAATGTGATGTGGCTTGTTGAATTTCCTGCTATGCTAGTCATGCTAAATAATATTCTTACCGAGTGATCAAATAAATAAGTCTATGACACTTAACACACAAAAGCATTCTACCAACTAGTGGAATGTTTCTTAGATTGGGTTTTGGAATATTAGGCTTGGATTTGGGTCATAGATGATAGTTATTTGGGTATTGGCATTGGGCTGATGGTGTTGGACTGCTGCATCATAGGTCTTGATTTAGGATGCTTGTGTAAGGACCTGCTCCGTAGTTTGCCAAAAATCCTTGCTCGGCGAACTTAGAGATGAGTCCACTCGTCAGCCGGATTCATGTACTTCAAGATCAACCAGTACGCCACAACTATAAGGTGGATGGTCACTACATGATACTTGTATAGATATAGAACGAAATGAATGAGGATTACGAAGACGATGGCACAGGAAATAAGTTGCCCGAGAGTAAACATAGTGATGAATAATACTTTTTGTGCTCTCTACTTTTGCTTTTGGGCCAGATGAAGGTGGTGAAATATGTGGGGATGTAGTATATATAATGCTTTTATACCCATTTAACTTGCACTCCAAGGGTTAGTCCTTATTTATTCTTTTATTTTTCTATTTTATTTTTAGACAGAGCAAATCCTAAAATATCGTAATATCTAATAGCTGGGTGAGATTGTTATAATTAACCTAACCGACTTGGCCTTCCTATAGGTTATAACCGCAGACAATGAGATGAAGTAGAGATGGGCCCCCAAATTTATCTTCTTTTTGTCTTTTTGTAAAAGAAATTTAAAAAAAATAAAATTGTGATGTATTAATATTGTGGCTCCGTTTTCTAGCCAAAATTAGAGCAGCAAATATGGGTTGGGCCAAATAGGCCGGGCCGTTGCCTGCAAATTTGGCCCCGAGCCACAACTCAGGCTAGAATGGTCTAAGCCCGTCGGACCAGTCCAGCCTGGCCAGGTGGCCAATTTTTTTTTTTAATAAAATTTTTTTTTGTCGTTTTTGTGATTTTTATTTAGAAAATGATATTTTTACGAAATAGTGCCGGGCCGGCCCGATTTTGGCTCGGCCCGGTGTTTAGCCATTAGGCTATAAGGTTGGGCCGAGCCTTCTTTTTAGACTTTTGGGTTGGCCTGGCCTGACTTGAATTTCTATTTTGGCTCGAACGGGCCGACCATGCGGCCCATATTTACAGCTCTAGCTAAAAGTATATATGTACATGCATGTATGCGCTTTATTCTTTCATGTTACACATACATATAATAAAATGTGAATGTGATGTGGCTTTTTGAACTTCCTACTATGCTAGTCGTGCTACTCTTTTAAGTAATATTCTTACTGAGTGATCATAGTATATAGAGGTGGACCGACATCACGGTAAGAGAGCACAAGTACCTCCCCCCCTCAACTTTTGTTTTTTTCTGATTTTTTATTTAGCTTTTTTTAAATTTACAGATATGCCCCTTTCCTAGCTTTTGTTTATTGTCTAAGTCCAATGAAACGTGTTGTGCAACTGCTAACTCATTTGGATGGGTATTCAAAGGAATTTTCTTTCAATTATTAAAAAAACCTACTTTTGATATCTTGTGCAATGTTATATGGGTTCAAGAAAAAAAAAAAAAAAAGGACCAAAATATTAAAGGTTCTTTTTTTTTTCTCTAGAAACCTCTTCCCTTTCCAGTCTCAACTCATTTGTTCTACAGTGTCATGGTAAAGGAGGAGCTCCAAATTCTAATCAATTCATTGGTATAGTTTTTTTTCTTCATTATTTTGGTTTATATTAAATAAAACATATAAACGGACTGTGGAGCTATTGCTATTAATTTTGTCATTTTTCATTGATAATATATATATATATATTTTGCTGAGAATTGTTAATATTTAACTTTGTTTTGGCATTTTTGGGTGTTTGTTTATGAATTTTTGTTTTCTTGCAGCCAATTTTTTTGTCTTTTGTTTTGTTTTCTTTGTTGCTTGGATTTGCTCATCTTTTGATTTATTTATTGTTTTTTTCTTGTACCATTATCGTGGATCCTTTCGATTTCAATGGCATATTTGCACTTTTTTTTTAGCAATATTAAATACTAATCATATGTGATATGTTAATAATATTGCGTGTGCATTTTTTAGGAATATATGATCTAGGATTAGGAATATAATGGACTATCTGATTATTGATTAAATTAAGTTCTTATGTGTTTCTTTATGTAAACTAAGAGGATAGACTACCTGCTTATATTATTTTTTTTGTTTTTGTTCAAATTATTTTTAAATCTATTAATTTGAAGGAGAGATGGAGAAATATGATCCTAATGTTCGTGATCAAGTTCGAAGAGCATATCTATACAAAGGTCCTTGTCAACCTAAAAACACGATTTTTCATTCACCAGAATTAGGCAAGCAAGGAGAAGATTCAACTCTGCTTGGTTTGATGAATATCGTAATTGGTTTGAATATAGTATAAAAAAAGATGCTGCATTTTGTCTATGTTGTTACCTCTTTAAACAAAATATTAGAGATCATCAAGGAGGTGGTGATTCTTTTACTAGTGAGAGATTTTCAAATTGGAAGGAAAAAGAAAAATTGAAAAAACATGTTGGAGGCCCTAGCAGTATTCACAATCAAACTTTGAAGAATTGTAAAGCGTTAATGAATCAGAATCAATATATTAAGACAATTATCTCCAAGCAATCAAAACAAGCTGTATGCATCAATTGTTTGTACTCGGTTCCTTTTACAATAAGGGCTCCCATTTCGTGGTCATGATGAATCTGATGATTCAAGAAATAACGGTAACTTTCTTGAACTGATAATCTTAAATTGACATCTCTTAAGATTCAGAAAGACATTACACATGCTATTGTTATTGAAACTATGAATGTTATAATCAAAGACTTAGGGGATGCATTATATTCTATTATCATTGATGAATCTCGCGATATTTCAATGAAACAAAAAATGGCCATAGTATTACATTATGTGGACCAAAATGGGTATATGATTGAGCGTTTTATAGGTATTAAACATATTGCTAGTACTACAGCTCTCTCACTTAAGGCTGTAATTGATAGATTCTTTTCGAGATATGGACTAAGTATGTCGAGATTACGAGGACAGGGATATGATGAAGCTAGTAATATGCAAGGTGAGTTCAATGGTCTTAAAGTACTTATTATGAAAGAGAATCCATGTGCTTTGTATATCCATTGTTTTGCTTATCAACTCTAATTGGCTCTTATAGCCATGGCAAAAAAGGATATTCACATTACATCTTTCTTCACTTTGGTTAATAATGCGGTGAATGTTATTAAAGCTTCGGCAAAACAATCTGATATTCTTCAAGATATACAAGTTATTGAAAATGTTAAAGCACTTCAAAGTGGTGAGATTTCAAGCGGGAGAGGTTTGAATCAATATACTACTCTTAAGCTTCTAGTAGACACACATTGGGCTCTCATTATAGCACTTTAATGAGTTTGATTTTGGTATTTTTGTGAACAGTTAAAGTTCTTGAAAAAGTTACTGATTGTGGATCAAATTCTAAACAAAGATATGAAGCTGATACTTTATTAGAGTTCATGCGGTCATTTGATTTTATATTTACTCTACATTTGATGAAAACCATGTTAAGTGTTATAAATGATTTGTCAAAGGCATTATAGAGAAAGGATCAAAATATTGTGAATGCTATGGCTTTAGTGAAAGTATGTAAACAACAGTTCCAAATGATGAGGGAGAATGAGTAGGATGTTTTCATGACCAAGTCTCTTCATTTTATGCTAAACGTAAAATCGAAATTCCTAATATGGATCCTGTCTTTAAGTCTCGAGGTAGATCACGTCGTGAAACTGAAGAAATCACACATTTACATCACTTCCGCGTGGATATATTCTATTCAGTTATTGATATACAACTTCAAGAATTAAATGAGTGTTTCAATGAGGTAAATACTGAATTGATTCTTTGTGTGACTTGTTTATACCCAAATGATTTATTCTTTACTTTTGAGAAGGAAGAGCTAATCCAACTTGCTAAGTATTACCCAAAAGACTTTTCTAAAATAGATATCATGATACTTAAGGATCAGTTCGAAACTTATATTACTGACATGCGCTCATCTAAAGAGTTTACAAATTTGAAAGGCATCAGTGAGCTAGTACAAAAGATGGTTCAGACAAGAAAAGATGAGGTGTATCTATTAGTTTATAGACTACTGACATTGGCATTAATATTACCCGGTGCTACTGCTTCTGTTGGGAGGGTATTCTCTTCTATGCATATTGTTAAGAATGAACTACGTAATCGAATAGGAGATGAGTAGATGAATGGCAGTTTGCTTGTATACATTGACAAAAAAATTTCTGACAATATTGATAATGACACTATTATGCAGCAATTTTAATGCATGAAAAGCCTTCGAGAGCGATTGTAATGTATTCAAAGTTATGTTATTTAATGGTACTTTTTCCAGAGAAAAATCAGCCCATACCAGCCCGTTCTTAGCCCAATTTAAAAAACAAATTAAAAAGATCTAAAAAAATAAGATTATTATTTGTATAATTATTTAAAATATTAGAAATTTCAAAATAAAATTTATAAAAAAAATAAATAATATGTTATATTTTTTTTCTATTGATAAAAATTTAAAAATAATTAAATAAGCTAAAAGTATATAAGTTGAATAATTGATTAAAAAAAAGTTTAAAACAAAAACATTAAAAAAATTATTTAGAATTAAATTGAAATTTGAAAGTATGAAAAAAGAGTGAAGGAATGTGTATTTATAAATATTGGGAAAATTTTTTTATTTAAATGTATTTAAAACTTCTAAAAAAATAAAAAAAAAATATTTTTGACGGCTCAGGTCGGGCCGGCCCATGCGGGCTAGATTCACAGGTAGGCCAGACGGGCCTAGATATATGGGCCTAACCCGGCCTTATCCCTAGGATCAGGCTGAACCCGACCCGTTCTAATGCGGGGCGGGCTGCGGGCCGGCGCATTTGGCCAGACCCATTTTGACACCTTTAGTTATATATAATCACTCCATTGCACGCATACCTATGACATTGTTCCCATCAACTATTTTTTATGATCCATCTCTAATCCATCAACCTAAAACATTAGTCCAGTGTTTGAATTTTTTGTACGACTATTAATTATTTTATCGTTAAAATACATGTTACTTTTTGTTATTTATCTTTTATTGTTATTTCCTTATTAATTTTTTAATTACTTGAAGATATCTTTCAACTATGATCGTGTGTTTTTTTTAAAAAGTTGTGTCTAATTTTGGAGAATTCTCAGAAAATGTTGCAGAGTTAATTAGGGATTGAGGCAAGCATTTGCTTTTTCATTTTTCAATTTGATTTAAACACATTAAAAACAAATAGAAAAGTGAACTTCTCGTTAATTTTTTTTATTAGCAAATTTTTTTAAGTGGATCAGCGAAATAAGCTAAGGCCCCATTTGGGATTGATTTTAGATGCTGCTTTTATGTTTTAAAAGCAGTTAAAGAAAGAAAAACAAAAAAAAATATTTGGTAAGTTACTACTTTTAGTCAGTAGATTTTAAATTACTATGTAACCAACCATATTTTTAGCATAATTCAGAAATTAAAAAGCATAATAAAAGTTGATTTTTAAAGCTGATTATGCTACCATAATACAAATAGTTTAAAGTATTATTTTACAGCATACACAATTTATAATTTACCAAATACTTAGATATTGCTTTTAAATAACACATCATATTTTTTAAATTAAATTTACTAAACGCCTAAACTTTTTTTTTCTCACATCTTCTTCTTACTTACAACACAGTTACCACAACAGGCGCTACATCACTTAAATACAAAACTCGCCATTATCTTCCTAGATTAATTATCAATTCCTTATTATCATTTCTACTTTTTTTTATACTCAACCTTCACAATTTATTCTTGACAGTCTGGTAGCCCAAGAATACTCACTTTTGTCTTCTTTTACGTTTGTCTTTATTTTAGTTCCTTATGTGCTGCATCTATATACATGCAACATGCATGTAAGGTGAGTTTTTAACAGGTATTTGATTTTGCTCTATTGATAGATATACTTGATCAAATTCAAAATGATCTACAATTGCGGGTCAATTTCTCTTATTTCAATTCTACTTTTGTTCACATATAAGAATCCACCTACATTCATTTCGATTTCAATCCCAAGTCAACTAAGAAATATATACACATTGCAAACATCCACTATACTATATACAAATTGCCCAAAGTATGTAATTACAAAACTAATTTCCACTAAAATTTTGAGAATTCATGAAATGATGTTAATTTTAACAACTAAATATCTAAACTAGTTTAGAAAATAACAAAGTACGTAGTTCATATAATATACCAACAATTCGAGTTTTACGAGTTATTTGATATACATAAAATTAACTAAATATTAGAAATTAATGAAAATCCGAACATAAATTCAACTTAAAACTGCAAAGACATGGAAATATGATAATGCTAACAGCTAAATTACAAAAATAGAACTTACAAGTTTAAAAATGTTCCCAATATAGATTGCAGAGTGCCAAGGATTTGTTTAGAATACTAAAGCCTCCAACTCTCAAACGAAACCTAACATAAATCTCAAAAAAGTGTTAAATACGGCAAATAATCAATGGGTGATCATGTATTAGTGACAAAAATGAGAAAAGTTGTTGATTTTTATCTTAACCACTGATGTTAAAAGGATGAAAATTGTTATCTAGGATGTTTGCTAGGATGACTATCTCGTCGATTTAAATCTCAGTTATAATGTATATTATCCAGGATAATATGGGTTCCTATCTCATCGGCCACGTGCTCGACCTAGCCGAAGAGATAGGGATGACAGGATATGTCCGTAGTGGTGTATATACTAATATATATTTCAGGGACTACGGATGTAGTCTTTCAAGAGGATCGGTCTCGTTCATATTTTGGCCAACACAGGTCATATTTTAACTAATCTGTGTTGGTCAGAACATAATCTATGTTGGTCAAAATATTAACGAGACTGGTCCCATTAGTGGAACTACATCTTTGTCCATATTTCAAGTATATATATATATATATATATATATGCTTCTATGTGAGACTGAAAGTCCCTACAATTTATGTCTTCGATATGAATCCTGAACTACACTTTAGATAATTATGAGCCAATTTTGCTTACTCTTGAGCTCGAGTTCAAATTAGATTGAAGTTTTCTCGTGATACTAGCTAGATAGCTGAACAAAAGTAGGTGCAAAGTCATGCTTCTCTTGTCACGACCGGGAATCCAAGGTCGTGACTTTTAGTAAATTTAAGTTGAAACAGTTGTAAACAATGATTTTCCAAAATTCCAGAAAATCGAGTACTTGAAATTTTAGGTTTTAGTCCTCAAAAGTGAGTAAATTACAAAATCATGAAACTTTCCATTTCTTTTAATTTCTCAAGAAAATCTACTTTTAAAAATTGAGAGAAATTATAAATAATTAGTTGGGAAACTTTTACTAAATCATGAATTTTAATGAAGCGTTCAATTAAAACCTCAGGCCCAATGTCCAAATAATTTACATAAAATCGTTTGTATTTCTAAGTACTCAATTTAATGCCAAAATCGTCCTCATACATCCACTTAGTAAATACACTATTATTGGCTAAATAAATTTGACAAGGAAAGGAAGAGATGAAATAGAATAGGAACCAACCATCAAAGATGTGGGAAACGACATACATATGCCAAACAAGCTTGTCAAGCCACCCAGACAATAACCCCAAAATAAATCACCTGAAAGTGGGAAGAAGTAGGGGGGTGAGCACGTGAATGCTCAGTAGAGATTCGATTACAAGTTTTTATACATAAGAAATATACTCACGTTGAAGGTCCTGCATGGCTAGTATTCCATTCAAAACAGTTCACAAAATTCAAGTGGAAATCATAGTCCAATGGTTCAAACATTCCAAACCATTGTAAAACATCCATCAAAACTAGTACATATCTATTCAAGCCAACATATAACTATGTATGCAATCATGATGTCCGAAGTGTCCTAATGGATCACTCGTCAGTCCGATCACCCTATGTGGGCGTCGTCAGTCCGATGGTCGCGTCAGTGTGTGAGTGCATGCATATGCTATATGAATGACAGAATAAGGATATGCACCATTTCTACAAAATCACAAAATAACCATGTAGTATTCTTTAATCAAATAGCCTTTATTCCTCAAGATTGAGTTCTCAAATCATTTTGGATTTTCTAAAAATTTCGGCATTATAATGGCCGTTTTTGATCAAAACCCAAAATTTCAATTTCCTGCATAAAACAGTTCAAAACAGTATAAATGACATGCCAACCAGTGTGACGTACTTTCCAGGCAGTTTATATCTCAAATCAATTCAAAAACATATATAAACACAATTTTCATAAATAATTTTACGAAATTCCATATTTATTCAAAATATGTGAAAATCAAAATTAAATCGATTTAAATATCAAGTAATCGAATCCCTACCTCAATCGAGTGTCCAAATAGCGTTACGGGGCTATGGAGAAAGTTTGGCTCCGTTTGGAAGGTCGAGCGTCGTTTTCGAATTTTAATACATTGACTTGAAAAGTTGACTTTTCAAACGGAGCCTCAGATTGAAAAACAGAGATCATCACTGAATTCATAACACCCAAAAACGTAGGGTTAGACACTAAGTTTGTCGAAAACGGGTCCCGGTGCAGGACCAGCCCGTGGCACGCAAAACGGTGCAATTCACGAGTTAATTCTCGATTTTTGTGCCACTTCAGAAAATAGTGATATTTTATATCAAAATTCATGTCCCGACCTTACTGAGTCCAAATTCGAAATCAGAACTCAGTTTCGAGGTCCCTAGCATAAGTTATGCTCTAAAATACGAAAATTATAAAAAATACCACTTTTTGAAAGTATTTAGAACAACGCCAACTTTTCTATTCAAAAATTACCATACTTTCGGATACTATTTTTATTTTTACCTACTGTAATTATTCATGATTTTTAACTCTCTTTTACCTCGTATATTACTTTTGGTAAAATAATCACCTAACCAACATAGTTACGAAATTATCACTTTTCAAATGAATTAATAGAAAAATACCAATATATCTGGTTACACTATTTTCTAAGGGATATCAATTTCCTATCCACAGCCCAGGGCCCAGTTTCAAAGTCTAACAAACTTTCGGCTCAAACATTTTAAGTTTACGAAAATACCATTTTTTTAATACAATTAGAAAAATATCACATTTTATATTCAAAAATCATCTCCTTCCAGATTTCATTTCAATACAAAAAAAAAAATATTGTATTCATTCATACCTTGATCTCCTCTTTTACCTTATAAATTATCATGACTCTAATAAATTATTTATAAAAGTATTTACTAAAATGCCTTTTTTTTTTTTCTTTTTGAAAACAATTGCTAAAATATCATTTTTCCATTCAAAGTCTCTAACAATCGGGACATCCATTTCATATAGCTATCAAACATTTTTACAAAATAAATCTTTTAAGAATCTTACTATTTATTACCAACAGATTATAAGTTACTCAAAATATTCACAATATTTCGAAATAAATTCTTGAGAAATCAACTAAGATGAGTCAAAAGCTCACCGGAGCCAAATATTTGGCGGTACACGGCTGGGATATGTCGGACCCAATGCTAGGAGGAGGTTTGGACCGGGTATAGTGGCGACAGCAACTTTGGGATGGCGAAAATGGTGGCTCCTTGCCGCAAATTTCAGCGGCCTCTCGCAGTTCCCAGCGCGCCTGGACGGCGCGATGAGGAGCCGCCTGGCCGGAGCACGTGGTCGGAGGAAGCCATGGTGGCCTGATTTCTAGGGCAAACCGGGGGGAAGGAAGAGAAGGGCATCGGGGACCTCTTGTGGAGAAGAGAAGGAACTAGAGGCCCTTAAATGAAATTTCTTCTAACTGTAGCACCCAAATAAAATATTGTAGATTTTTTTTTTTTTTTTATTCCGAAAATTGTTATTTACCAGAATGCCATTGTGTTTAAAATTACCTATTTGCCCCTCTAAAAATTCAGATTTTACATCTCTTTTAGGAACTGTCAACTCGTAGTATTTTCGGTGAACATCAAAGACAAACTTTGTAGCATACATAGTTACCTGTTAGGATATCTGTTTACGTTTCAACTAATATAACTATGTAAGTTAATTAATTAATTTGCATTTATAGATTTAAGCGTGGAGCCTCATTTATATCACGTACGTGTAAAACATAAAGAATGAGACTAGGATAAATAAGAATTGTACTCATGATGAGTTCCGGATGACTAACAATTATATATGCTAAAAAATATTATGTTGCTCATGGTGCAAGAGCAAAGGGTTTTTTCTTTTTCTTTTTCTTTTCTCACATGGGCGCATAGGAGATTGGAATTGCGTAGCAGGGCAGATTTAGTGAGTAACAGTTTGAGATTGGATTTAGTGAATAAATTTAAGTTTTAAGGACTAGCTATGTAAAAGATCAGGGAATATGATATATGTATATATATATATATATATGTGAGCATGTTAATGAACACATTTTTCTGTAAGTATAAAAATGTAGTTTGTAATTGTGAATGGTCAATTAATGCAACGCAAAATTAGAATATCTTATAAATTTATCTTTATCGATCTTCTTGATATACATGAGCATGTTAATGAACACATTTTTCTGTAAGTATAAAAATATAGTTTGTACTTGTGAATGGTCAATTAATGCAACGCAAAATTAGAATATCCTATAAATTTATCTTTATCGATCTTCTTGATATACGTGCACAAAATTTATAGCGTTGACAAGAGGCCTGGAATTCTCAACTTAAAATACTGGAGTCCGAGTAACTATAAAATGTATGCATGAGTATATATACATATACATATATGAGTAGCAAATCGTCAACCTTGTCCAAATTTTCTAGTCAAAAGCAAGTTGTTAATTAAGCTAATTATAAGTTATAACATCAGAAAGTTATAGTCAATCACGCGGATTAAAGTTTGGGATTTTTACAAAAAGGAAAATTAGACATTATACGGTATTTTCTGAAAAAAATTTGAAAAATACGATGATTAGCATTCTTTTTACGGTACGGTACAGTTTTTATTAGAAAAATAATATTTTTTAAAAAATATTTAGAAAAATATTATTTTTTAAAATAATAACTAGTAACCGGTAATTAGTTTCCAAAAACTGGTAACTAAAGATATTTATTACTAGTATATAACCAATAACCGGTAACCAGTTATTCAGAAACTAATAACCAATAAATATTTTAAAAATGGTATCTTTCTCAAAAAAAATTAAAAAGTGATATTTCTCTAATAAAAATAGTACGAAAATATGAAAAAAGCCTAACTTTGTATTTTTGTAATTTTTTTCGTTTTTAATAAATAGTGTTAGAAACCCTTTACAAAATTCAAGGCCCAAGTACCAAAAATTGAACAATCCGGATGGG
Source organism: Trema orientale (assembly GCA_002914845.1). Classification (NCBI taxonomy): domain Eukaryota; kingdom Viridiplantae; phylum Streptophyta; class Magnoliopsida; order Rosales; family Cannabaceae; genus Trema; species Trema orientale. Next base: position 1,205,492 of record JXTC01000004.1, read on the forward strand.
CTGATTTTTTGGAAAAATCTTGATTTGATTTAGAAAACTATCATTTTTGAAAAGTTTTATTAGAACAATAATACTTCTAAAAAATATTTAGAAAAATACCCTTTTCTTTTCAAAATTTGTATTATTCAATGGTATTCGAGGTAACCAGTTAAGTTACTTAGGATAATTAATTCAGTTACTTGAAGGAACTGATCAAGTTACCTCAGGTAACTCGACTAGCTACCTTAAGTATCTCATCAATTAATAAAAAAGGTATTTCTCTAAATACTTTTAAAAATGATATTTTTATAATTAAAATCTGGATTTTTCAATTTTTTGAAAAATTACCATAAAAAATCAATTTTCCTCTTAAAGTTTTGTAGCTACCTCTAAATAGATTTAATTTAAAAAAAAAAAAACAAAATGATTTAATTACATAAGCTTTATCACTATCTACAATTTACAAATCCTACTGATTAAAATACTTCTTAATTGTTTAATTTGTTCATATTTATGCAGTCATCCATTCCATGCCATTAATGTAATTGTTCTCCGGCACATAGAAAATGGTGGGTCATGTATGTGAATAGTTAACCAAAAATCAAAAGCATGAAAATATGTGAACGTGTTTGTGCCTTGTAGACAGTGAATCCTATAATTATTTAAACGAAAAGCCAATGGTCATCGCGAAACTTGTAACAAGAACTTCTTGGGACGTGGGGGTACCTGCAAAAAAAGATACTCCGACGCTAAAGTCAGTAATGGTTTCAAATAATAAGAATTCTCATATATTTATAAGAAAGATATTTACCTTCCAATAGGACTCTCCATAATTATCTGATAATATTGAGTAATTAAATTAAATAATAATCAATATATACTTACCTAATCTTGCTATTCAAATTAGGATCAATACAATTGAATAATAGATATGCTGATCTAGTCAAAATCAACTAAAATCTTATTTAAATTGGGTATCCACTTGAGCTTTTCAAAATAGGACCGACTCTAAATTTGAGCCGTACATTTATTAGTCAGCTAGAAACTCTAGCTGGCACATTAACTTCCTGTTGAAATTACTTACCCTTTTTAATCTCCTTGAATACATAGACTAATGAATTTTGAGGAACGAAATTCAACCCCAACATGCCTTATTGATTCAGACAGGATCGATGCTAGTATAATTTTGACTGCTTGTTACACATTTCTATTCCGTATTACATCTGTATATATATATACTTGTATGTAAATAATTTAAAAAATTAGTGATAGGTTTTATGTAGTCTTAATATAGTGAAGTCATGAATCCAAGCAAAACAAATTTTTTATAATCGTAATAAGCTATAGCATATACAAAAACTTGTTATGTACTCCAAACAGTGTGGCTTAAGCTTATTTCAAGTAAAAATAGTTATTGAATTTCAAACAACCACAAATCGTATAATTACATGTCTGATTCTGATTAATAAGCCTCAACTAAGGCACATTCATCCACACCTACGATACAGGCTCATCTAATCAGAATCAATCTAATTTCCAAGTTTAATGGTATAGAACTGCATGAAAACTCGTGAAATGTAGCATAAAACTAACAGTCCGTGCTTGCTCTCCAATTTAGTTTCGCTCCTAGACTGTTTTCAATACCAGAAACGATAGATCACGATTTCTAATATATCTACATGCTCAAATTCAAATTATATATAAGGGTCACCAACCAGAGAATTTTTTGGAATTATAGTCCAACTGGCACACTATTATCAACATGTATCATACCACAGAGTCCCTAGCATGAGAAAACCCACAATATTTGTGCTTAGAAAATTGAGGGTTTACCATTTAAAAATTTTGAACTTTACAATAAGATCAATATTTTAAATTGCACCGAAACCCATATATATATATATGTATATATGTATATATGTACTTGGTGACACCATATATCAACTTTTCACCGAAATGTAATAATAAACTTAAACCTTAAAACGGTTTTATTTCCAAGATTAAAAAAAAAAAAAAACAGAGAGAGAGAGGGGGAGAGAGAGAGAGAGAGAGAGAGAGAGAGAGGAAGCTTTACAAATAGTTAAGCGAAAACCAGGAAGCATCTGAAATCCATATACTTGATGCATGTGAACGTGTTTGTGCCTTACTGATTTAGATGGGAATGGGATCGATGTTGGTACATATTTTGCCTGCTTCGTACACAATTCTATGCCGAACTAAAAAAATAATAATCATTTAGTGACACGTGTTTTAGTCACAATAAATTTTTTTATGACAAAAAGTGACATTTAGGCTCCATTTATGTAAAAACCGGACTTTAAAAAGGGTAAAAGAGTAATTTAAACCCAAGGGTAATTTGATAATTTTGAATTTTCAAAATATTAAATTAAAATATTTGGAATGTACCTGGACATTTATAAGTGTAGGTTCAATTGGGTGAAAACATGAAGAAAACTTTAAAGCAAAGATTAAAAAACTATTTCTAGAGGACATTAATGTAAAGAATCTTTGCAAAATCGGGTCAAAGTGTAATTTTATAAACAGTGCCCACTCAACTAGATTTTGACATGTGGCAAATAATATCTAAAATTGTTAAATTTTTTCTTCCTCATTAAAGCCCCCGAGCTCAAAACTCACCTATTCACTATGCAACTCCTCCAGCCATCACGCCGGACTTCCTTCGGCTATGGCCTCCAGCCAGTACCTTTCCCGACCTCCGTCGAAGACTCGTCGGCAACCACCGTAGCCCGTCGCACCTCCAACCTCTCGCAACCAAAAACTAGTATTTCGCTCCACCCGAAGTTGCAAGCCCAACCACCCTTAAGTCCTCCCCAATACTTTCCAGCCACCAATTTCAGGCAAGTCACCTCCGGTAAGCATTTGAATATTTTTGACCGTTTTCCAAAATAGTTTATGGCATTTTTATAATTATTTTGGTTCAGTATTTGATTGAGCCGTGAAAGTTATATGAGATGAAAGAGGGAATTAAATCATTAAGAAATGTGATTTTGTTGTGTTGATTTGATCTCCGGTTTGAGAGAACTCTTAAATTTAAAAATGTGATATTTTTCTAATTAGGGATAAAAAGTGATATTTGTGAAAAACTAAACAGTATTGGACTGAAAATTGTCTCTATTCAGATTGGACTGAGACTAGAGATGTGTTATTTTTCGAAATATTTATGTAAGAATGCCATTTTTATAAATAATTAGCAAAGTTGATATTTTTCAAATATTTTCAAAAGTGATATTTTCTTAAATAGTTTTGTGATAATGATATTTCTGAAATATTTTCAGAAACATGGTATTTTCTGTAAATATTTAGCAAAGATGATATTTTCTAAATATTTTGGAAAAAGTTGTATTTTTCAAACTTTCAGGAATTAAGGCCAATTAATGCTCGGGACCTCGAAACGAAGTTTCGACCTCAAATTTGGATTTAGTGAGGTCGAAAAACGAGTTTTGATATATAATATTGATACGTTTTCGAAGTGGCACGAATTCCGAGGCTCGTGAATAATGTTGTTTTGTATGTCACGGGCTGAGTCTCGACCTAGAATCTAAAATTGTCAAATTACATGTTTAACCTAGCTATTTTGGATGCTAGGAACACACTGATGACGTCAGATTTGTCATTTGAGACTCAGTTGGAAAAATCATTCATCAAAACGAGCGAATGAAATTTGTGAAAACGTTATTCATGCATCAAAATAATCTACCGGAGTTTCTACAAGCGTCGTTAGCTTGGTATAGTTACTATCTCGAAGTAGGAATTCAATTGGCTAGTTTTATAACTGCTTTAATTTAAATTTGCATTATGACTTATTTATGAAAAATCGTGAATAATTCAATATAGTTTGATAAACTGTTGAAAATATGAGATTATTATGGGATTAGACTGTGTAATTTTTGTACATAGTTTTAAATTGTGATTATGGGGTGATACAGCGGATTGCCGCCCACGTTATCGTGAATCTCAGAATAATGCCAAGTGAAATTTTAAAGTATGATTTGATAAATTTTTTAGATGTATGGTTATTATGAACGGTTACATATTGTACATATCATAGGACTATACATTTGAGTTCTATTATTGCATCGTGGTGGTTTAGATCGCTGGCAAGTTGTTGTAGCACTAGGTGAAAGACCTAGGCCCCTGTGCAGCTTTTGCTAGGCCTCTGTGCAGCTTTTACTGACACACCTCCGAGTAGTGTCAGGATGCTAGGTACCTTTGGTAAAGATGTATTACAAGACCTTGATGGAAAGATGAGATATTACTCATATACCTTGTTGATTTATAATATGTACAATTATATGGTATTAGTTTTGGTTTGAATATATGACTATTCTTGATCAATTTTTTTTGTAAACTTGATTTATAAAATGAATTTGAAAAAAATATTAACCATGCAGGTTTGGAAAAAATTGCATTTATTCAAAAAGATAATTGAATTCTTACTGAGCATGTGAATACTCACCCATTCTTATTTTTCCCCTTCCAGGATTACATGGGCGAGATAAACTTTTGGTTGGCTAGTGTAATACTAGAGTTGTTCTTCACAATCATGTCTACTTATTTAGGTTCGTATCTCGATGTAGATATTTTTCTTCAATGATTATTTAGCCATGTTTAAATATACTTAGAAGTAGATGTAAATTGAGATTATAAATTTTTGTGATTGAAGGATGTTTTGGAAATTGTAAAATGACAATTAAAATTCTACTTGTTCAACCTTTGTAGCTCCATGTTTAATAAGTGATTTTCAAAGTATATAATTTAACTTATAAATGATTCTATGAGTTTTTTTAAAGTTGACGTTTTCTTCCTCAAGTTGTCGTTTTTGGAGATTTTAGAAAACAGAAACGTTTCCACTAATTAATAAAAATATATTTACTAATTTATATCTTATAAAATTAATCTTTAGCCGCTGGCCTGGATTTGGGTCGTGATATTTTAGAACTTAAATTTTGGAGGGAAAGAAAAATAAATCCAAGAGATTCTATTTTATTTTATTTGGATTGAAATAAAACACGATATAAATTATTTTCAAGAAAAAATGAGAGTTTAATTTGATGCCAATCTTAATAAATAATAGGATCAATAAAATATACACTCCACGTTTAAGAAATCAGATTACAAATATAGAAAACTTAATCTACTACATATGAAAACACTTAAATCCATAAATAGCAAATTTTGGGGCTTTAGGTCTAAATTTAATTCTCCACTTAAATTTTATGTTTCCAGCAATATATAAGTTTTCTAGGACTTTTATTTATCAAATAAAAGTTTTAGTTTAAGAGCTGCAGCAAGAAAATCAATTACAAACTCAAAATCCCAATTAGGCCTCACATTGACTAGTTTGACCTTTTGTTGAAGCTATTGCCTTCTACCTCCTATAATAATGGAATTTGTTGTAACTAAAAGTACATTTAATCATAACAAATTGTCATTTTTGTTATTAAAACTTTTAGTCACAGACTTTTTCGTCACAACATAAAGACAATGACATTCTTTTAGTCATGAATTTTTCATTTTGTCACAATTTTTGTTTTCACTAAAAGTAATGTTTTTTGTAGTGGTAATATATCTATATATTTATACGCAAATAATTTAATACTGAATTGAATAAATGCATGTAAAAAAGAAACAATAAAAATAAAAATAAGGAATAATATCTTAAAAAAGCTCATGACAAGCCTTTTAGCAAAAAAAAAAAGAAAAAAAAAAAAAGAAAGCCATGACATTTCATTAATATCAAAAAAAAAACTTTGGGAATATGTAGAATTCAATCCATCATCATATTGCCAAAAGAAAGAAAATTTTGTTATGACAATGAAAACTCATCTACATAAATACTTCAAAGAATACCACAACCGATCATAAACATCGTCTATGAAAGTAGAAAAATCAATTTAATTTCCAAAGAAATCCTTTCAACTAATTATGGTTATTGAATCTAAAACAGCCACAAAGTATAATTTACTGTTACATTCTGATTAATTAGCCTCAACTAAAGCAACAAAGCAATGTGGCCAAAGAGGAAGTTTTATCGAGTAGTACACTTAATAATTATGTGCCGCAACGCTTGCGTTTGGCTCAGATTGAAGTTTTCTCGCAAAACTCGATAGTCAAACAAAAGGCCGTCAAAGTCATACTTCTCTTTTGCGTACTGTCAAAGTCGTAGTCTTTTATATATTTATTGATTTCAAGTGAATGTCAAAGACATAGTACGTAGCGTATATAGTTACTTGTCTGGATACGTTTTGCCGACAAATGTAAATTAATTGGTGATCTATTCATATTTGCACGAATAGATTTAAGTGTGGAGCCACATTTTATTGATTTATCATGTGTAAAATTAAGATATGAGATCAGGATAAATACAAATTGTACTCGTGATGAGTTCCGGAATATGACTAATTAACGTGTGTATATGTATATTATATGTATATATGTACACACATATGCTAAATAATAAATATCATATTGCTCATGGTGTAAGAGCAAAGGTCTGTTTTTTTTATTTCTTTCTTTCTTTCTTTCTTTCTTTTTTCACGTGGATGCATAGGAAATAGGAACTGCGCAGAGCTAATTTAGTGAGTGAGCAACAGTTGGAGATTGGATTTAGTGAAATGATTTAATATAAGTTTCAAGGACTACATCCACATATAAAAGAGTGAGTACCTATATCAACGTGTAATCTTATTTTATTTTTTTTACAGTAAAACAACGTACGATTGTGCATGGTCAAATTATGCAACGCAAAAGTAGAATATCTTATAAATTTATCTTCATCGATCTTCTTGATATATGTAATAATTTTTCAAGGTATATAGCATTGACACGAAGAGGCCTGGATTAAGCTTCAACTTAAAATACCCAAGTCCGAATCACTATAGCATATACATACATAAGTACCGAGTCATCTACCTTGTCCGAATTTTCCAGTCAAAAGCAAGTTATTAATTAAGCTAATTATAACATCACGAAGTTATAGTCAAACATGCTAATTAAAGCTATATAACTACCTCTAAATAGGGAAAAAAAAAAAAACGATTTAATTACATAGGCTTTATCACTATCTACAAATCCTACTGATTAAAATACTTCTTAATCATTTTAATTAGTTCACATATACAGATTCATCCACTCCATGCCATAAATGTAATTGTTCTGTGGCACGTAGAAAACGTCGTCGTATTCTTCCACCACCCTATACTCTCCTAGAAACGGTGGGTCCATGGCTGCTTCCATCGAGAGTGACGAGCTAGGACTGTTACTAGACGCGCTGTCCACGCGCTCTGCTAGTCGTTGGATCTCCTTCTCTGCATCTGAGAGTTGCTCTTTGAGCTTTAGTAGCTGATCAAAACAATGTCCAACAAAAAAAAGGAAGTTAGCTCAATCACTATATCTAGAGGGAAGTGTCAAAGTGTCAACTTTCATGGAAAGACTAATCAAAACTCTTTATTGTATAGTGGGGTTCATCTCCCCACGTGGACGCCTCACGTGCTGCTCCCTGAGGTGGGCCTTGGGAAAAGCCCAACACCAACCACCTTAAACAACATTGTACGGAACCCGTGAGGACCGGAATGCATAGTACCTTTTGCTGTCTTATGAGGTGGCAGTAACCTGTTCCTTGTCAAAAATTAACCCCACTTTTCTTTGTTTGTTTTTGTTTATATAGACTAGAAAGCCCAACAAGATAGCATTGCTTTCTTCGAGCCCAGAGCTCATGCAAGTTCATATGTGGTGGGTCACATTTGTCCTTTTAATTTTTCTTTTTCTTTTTAAAGGATAAAGAGGCATTAACTTAAAAAATGGGGTACAATATTTTCTTTTCGACCACCATACGATGAAGCACATACATATTTTAAGAAATAAAACAGTGACTTTTGGAAACAAGAAAAGTTAAAAAAAAAAAAAAAAAAACTACGTCGATCAAGGAAAACATGCTTGACCCAAATTTGATGTTTATCTTCTAAAGAGAATTACGTAATTTTAGCCTTAGCTTTCTTTTTGTTTGGTTAGTAAGAAACCGTAGGATTATTTATTTTCATTAAATATACTCAAAGCCACATGCTTCCGTCCTTTTCTCATTTTTTCTACGACTCTCTATTATGAAATTAAATGAATGATAAAATAAAGTGGTCTTTCATTTATTTTTGCTAAATTTTTCTTGGAAAGTAAACAATATACTCACTAAAGTCAAGACATGTAGTATACACGTAAATTTTATAAAAGAAAATAGTTACAAAATTTTAAAAAGAGATATTATAGAGAGAAAGAGAGTGAACCTCGGATTCAAGACGGCATTTCTCAACGACAACGGAGTCATGTTGTTTCTTCAAGGTTGAGTACTCTTCCTCCAACTTCTTGTTCTTCCAACGGGCCCTTCGGTTTTGAAACCAAACGGCCACTTGTCGAGGATCAAGGCCTAGTTCTGAAGCCAAGCGGTCCTTCCTTTCTGACTCCAATTTGTGTTCACTCCCAAAGTTTATCTCAAGCAGGTTCACTTGTTCCGCGCTTAGTTTCCTCTTCTTGGCCAAAGCACTCGCTTCACTACCACTTTTGTTCTTCTTACGGCGTCGTTTTGGCTTTGGCTCACCTATTTTTTAATTATTACACAATCATATACACGAATAAATATTGTTAATACATACTTAAGCTTGTTGAAAAAACATTAATGAAAAAAAAAAAAAACAACATTTTTTTAAATATATTTTTCGTGTGTTAATAGGAAAAATATAAAAGAAATTCGGATAAATGAGGATATATTGTACATATATGAATATATAATCCAAAGTACAAACCTTGTTGAGGTACCATTTGGCTGTAAACACCAGGGTACAACTGGGAGAAGAGGACCATATGATCTTCAACGTGATTGTTCATGGTGGTCGGCATATTCCTTTGGCTGGCTTTCTCTCTCTCTCTCTCTCTCTCGCTCCGAATTTCTCTCTCTTTTCTTTTTTCTTTCTCTTACTTTCTCTCAAAATGAGTGATATGTTCAGTTGTTGAAGCTAGCAAGGAATGGCTTTGGAAGAAGCCCCATGGACCTTTTTATAAGGGGAGAAAAATGATATTAGGTGTCCTAGCTCCTTAGTCCTCCCACCTTTTGTTTTTTGAAGAAAGGGAAGTGGTGTTACCAAAATGACCTTGTGTTTGTAAGTAATGTTGGGAATATGCCATCCTGTCCTCTCTTGCGTATTTAAATCCAAAAATATGCATGCATTTCTTTTTTCTTACTTATTTTGTTTGTTTATATATTTTTTTAGTCTTAACAATCTAGAAACATGCATGAGGAATATGAACTCTCCTCTCTGGCTATATACAAGTACTCAAAAAAGGTATGATTTACCTATGGATTTTGGTATCACACGTAAGTATAAATTCTCCCCTATAGCTCCTATAGTTTATATATATATATATATATATAATGCTATACGGGAATACAAAATAAGCAATAAAATCACTTAATTTGTTTAGAGAAGATAAGTCCTGTTCATATTACACTACATGTAATAGTACTATGTCACATTAGAAAAAGTAAAATAATTGAATAATTGAGCAATTTTATGCTAATTGGAGAAGGTTCTGATGAGCCATAATTGAAGCCCGAAAAAGAAAATTAGCACAAAAATGGCTGCAACCCACCCTAGCAACAGGAAGTATGGTTGTGTTAGGCTTTCCTGATCAGGTAATTAATAAAAAAAGATAGGGTCATTATGGTATAAACAATATAACCCCTTTAAATTAAAGCTTAAACAACGCACAAATTTTGTAAAATTGGATTGGGGTTGGGATCCCAAACCTGACCACCTCGATGTGAATAAACAATGTGGTACGGTTGGCCTCTGGATTTGGACATGTAAGTCACTTTTGTTGTCCAATTGGGTGGTATTCTCCTCTTTCTGTGTCTACTACTACCACTCATCTCTGGCCAAGCCGCCCCAAAAATTTTAACTTAAGCTAATTAGCTTAGCTTAGCTTAGCTTTGGCTTTATACAATATACTTTAATATTAGTATACCTCCATGCGTGGCTCGAGATGGGTGAAAATGTAAGGAATTGTAATGAATTAATCCCATCTCTCCAATCCTTGAGTTGTTGCTCGGTGAATATGTAATCACGCATTATTAAAACAAAAATAGTAAACTATCACTCTTACCGATACATTAATCCACATTTATAAATATATATTAGAGTCTTATAACAATACGTGGAACTATTATTCCGAGATCATATATTTTTTTATCTTTATGATTGATTCTATGCTATCATGTTGTTGTACAATATACACTATTAATTGGTTAAAAATTTAGTATTGCTCCAAAATGTTAACTAATTTTATTAAAATAACGTGTCTTTGATTTTATCCGAGTATGTATATGAGTGAGTGTGAGGGAGAGAAAGAAAGAGAGATTATAAAATTTTGTGTTTGGAGCAATTGAGTGTCATGCCGCTAGAGATGTCGTCAACCATGACGTCTTTGGTTTTGCCACTTAACGGATCTCTCTTTCTTTGTTTTAAAAAAGAAAACACAATTCTCTTTCTTTGATTGCAAAGTGTTTTACGTGCTTGCCCTTCTTGGACAATGTTTTGCATTTATTTCTAAACTAGAACAAAACAACTCCCTACTAAATTTCCATTTAAATACTAAAGCAAGATAATGATTAATTTGGAACTCATAGAGAAATATCTAGTTTTGTTTTAGCAATGCATCTCATTTGATTATTAAATAATTGATAATTTGATCCATAATATGTTTTTTCTTCTTTTTCGTATATATATAGAATAGAGATATTAAAATTGTAATTCTAGAAACTGATAAATTTGGGAAAAAAAATAAAGCCTATAAAACAATGATAATTTGTAAGTTTTATGTACTCTTACATATATAAAAGGTACATATAGAGTTTACTTTTAGGATTGAAACTATCCAAAGTCTTATATGTCTTCCAAAATTAACCAGAGAAGAGGAAAAAGAATAAGCAGGAAGAGACAAAAATTTTAAAAAAGAGTTTCGACTTTCATTCGCATGAGGTTCTCTTTCTAGAGATAAAGAATTGATCCAAAGATGAATTAAACTAAATTATTTTCCTCATTTTCTGCACAATCAGACATCATAGGTCGCTTTCTCATCAATTATCTTTTTTTTCTCTAGCTTGTTGCATATATTGCTCAATTGGATGATGAATTGGAAAATAGCTAGGTGGCATCATGTATTATGGCTAGTCCAATTCTCACTCTCCCGGAAAGTATTGAAAAAGAAAGCACGCCCCACTCTGTCATTTCCTTATATTATAAAGAAAAATTTTGAATTTTTTTTCCATAAAATGGTACCGAGAAAGTAACTTAGAAATCTAGATAAGAAACTAAGAAATCTTCTAGTAATTTAATAAAATGAAATAAAATAAAAGATACATAACGTTAAGAAATAAACAATTTTCAAAAAAAGATTAAAATAGCAACTGAAAAAAAAAAAAAAGGCCACAGCAAGAGCCAAATAGCTCTATCAAAACAAAACTATTATCTTTTTCTTTACTTCCCAACAATGCCTCAGTAAAAAAATAAAAAAATAAAAAAATTCTGTAAAACCCAAAGGAAAAAACCACAAAAAAGAAAGAAAGTATACTGTGTTACAGTGTGGGTCACTAAGAAAAACGAAAATTACATAGTCTGGAAAAGTCTTTATTGATCACTGCATAGATGAAAGTAGGAGTAGTATGCCACCAAGTTGGAGCTTGAATACTCGTAGTTCTAGAAGATAAAATGTCTACAATACAATTCCTTTCTTGAAAGATATGGGAAACATAAAAGTTCATGTTAGAGAGTAGCTTAATACAACGAATCCATGGTGACTTCCAAAGCCAAGGAATATACATAGAATAAGTCTTTAAAAGAGTGACCAAATAAGCTGAATCACTCTCGAGCCAAATATTTCTTCACCAAAAATCCCACACATAAGAGATGATATGAATAGCGGCTATTAGCTTTGACTCAAAAACATAAGCTTTACTAATAGGAATGGCAAAGCCATCTATAAAGAAACTTCAAAATGTCCTAAAAACTCCATTATGATCCGTCAAACCTCGACAATTATGAGCAGTACTATCCGTGTTGACTTTCAACTAGCCCTATAGATGAACATGCCGAGACACTTCAATAATTTTTTTGCGATTTTGGAGGTTTTAACTTCATGTGAAGACATTTTAGAATTTCTAACTCTTCTATAGAGTTTTTCATAGTGCCAGAACTAAAAATATTAGACTCGTTAACCGCTCACCAAATCAAAGTGATGGCTGAATGAATAGATATAGACTCATTATTAAATAACAACTTATTGCGTAAAGTCCAAATAATCCAAATAGCTGTCACAATAATAGTTCTCCAAAGTTATGAAATTTAACTGCTAAAGTTAGCTTTAAGAGTATCCAGCCAAAGGTCAGTAACAGAGCTATCAAAACGAATCTATCGCCTAAAAGCTGATGAGATAGTACCCCAAAGAGCACAGGCAAAATTACAAGAGATGAAAAGCTTATCAGCATTTTCGCTATAAGAGAATCAAATGCGACAACAAGAAGGCATTTTGAAGCCTCTCTTAATAAGATTTTGTTCCATCGATAGTTTATTCTGAAGTACTCTCTAAAAAACCATGGAGCGTGAGGAGGGAATGTAACCAGCTAAGAACTTATTCCTCAATCTTTCCTACACAATAGAACCAACCAATGACTTATAAGAGTCTACACAAGTAACCTCATCTGAAGTAGAATGATACCAAATAAGAGTATCCGGGGAGTCGCAGATAATAGTCTTCCTGATCTCATCAGTAATTAAAGGAAAATTAGAAATAAAGGATACGGGTAAAGACCATTCTGAATTTGAAAGAAGCTCACTAATTGTAGTGTCAACGCTAGGCTCCATAGTATCATTACAAGTAATCATCTCATTGAAAGGAGAACCTAGCCAATTATCTGACCAAAAATGAACATTAGAATCTTTCCCAATTACTCAAATTGACTCCTCAAGAAGAGGTTGAACGTGAGATCTTAAACCCACCGAACATAGGATGTCTAAAATCTTTGCTAAGCAAATTCATTGGAGAAGAACCGCATTCTTAGGAATTTGAAAAAGAAAGACTCATCCGTCATTAAGCTCTAAAATAGTTTTTTTTTTTTTTTTGAAAAAATGAAAAGCCATATTAAGAATTCCGGATCTCGAAGGCTTAAGCTACCATCCTTCGTATGTTTGCAACACATTTTCTAAGAGGCAATTATTGGTTTAGCCATCTTGGTCGAACCAAACTATAAAAAAATTCTTATTGAAGAAATCAGCTCCTTTAGAAGAGAAGCCGACTACCGATAGACTTGAAAAGAGTAAGATAGTTGATTCATGATAAGTGGATTGATATGATTGACTATACCAGCCATGGAGAGGTATAAACCTTTCCAATAATCAAAATTGTTATAGATCTTATGAAGCAGCAGTTAAAAATTAGAAGATTTAGGAGACCCGATAAATAGTAAAACACCAAGATAAGTAAAAGACGAACCACCTCTTCTCATACCCGTATAATTCAAAAATTCAGAGACAAAGGAGGGAACAACATCAGTGCCAAAGTAAATAAAGAATTTGTTAAAGTTAACATATTGGCAAAACAACATTATATAATCTTGAAGAACCTTCATAATTACTCTAATATTGGTCTTTGAAGCTCTAACAAATAGAGTACATCGTCTGCAAAGTGAAAGTAAACATGAGCTTTTTCCTTTCTAGTAGAAGCCATAGGAATCAGGTCACCCTTTTGGAGTAATAAATTGAGATAACAGCTGAGATAATCTTCAATGAGAATAAACAAAAAGAGAGAAAGAATATCTCCTTGACACACACCTCTTGAGTAAGGAAAATAACTATAGGGGGAACGTTAATCAAAATAGAGAGCCGAGCTGAATAGAAAATATTATCCATCTATTTCATAAAACTACTATCAAAGTCAAAAGCAGAGAACACGGCTTTAATGAAATCCCAATACAAGATGTCAAAAGTTTTTCTAATGTCTAACTTCATAGCAAAATTACCGTCAAAACTGTTCTTATCAAGAAAATTATAATATTCTGACGCTCCAACAATACAATCTCTAATGCGTCTTCCAGACACAAAACAGAATTAGTTTGAAGAAATGATCCGAGAATAGATACGATCCAAAAGATCAGCGGTAATTTTAGAAATCAATTTATAGAGAAAATTTCCCAAAACAATATAGGTCGGTACTGATCAATAATAAAAGCATGGTCCACTTTAGGAATTAACACCAAAAAGTTAAAATTCAGGCCAGAGGTTAAAGTATCTAATTGGAAGAATTGCTGGACCGTAGAAGCAACATCACTACTAATAATATTTTAACAGTGACGAAAAAACTTCCCAAAAAAGATATCGGGGCCCGGTATGCTCGAGGAATCCATATCAAAAATTGTTAGGCGAATCTCTTCATCATTAGGGACTTAACAAAGCTTGGCATTCTCAGAAAAAGACACCAATTTAAGAATAGTCTCTTGCATAACTGAATAATCAATAGTATGAGTCTGTGGTGTATCGAACAAATCAGTATAGAAAGATTGAATATAATTAGAGATCAAGTTAATATCTTTCACAATATCTTCTCCAATCTTCATGTGACTCAATACTTTTTTAGCTTTTCGACGTTTCTCAATTTTATGGAAAAAGGAAGAATTTCTATTCCAATTCTTTAACCATTTTACTCTACTTTATTTGTTTATAGTAAACAAAGGCAAATTTCTTAGTGAGATAGAAATGAATCCAAAGAAGATAGAGCTTCAGTCTCTTGAAAAAGAAGAGAATTGGAAAAACTTTCATTAGAAAGATGATCTACATAGAGGATAAAATTAACATAAGTTGAAATAATCATTTATCTACTTAGAGGATAAAATCAAGAAGAATTTTCTCGGTGATTTTCTATGCATCCAAACACTCCTGTAGTCAACAAATATCCTGATCACAATGATCCTGAACACAACGTAAGGTCCAGGGTTAGCCACACATATAGACTATAGTCATCAGAAAGGTGGGGACTCAGGGACCAAGTTTGTTATCGTACTTCTCATACTCAAAAGTCTAGCTAGCTCGTACGAATTAATTTAACCTGCCCACCATTTTGAACGGAAAAAAAAAAAAAGCCAGTAAGGTGCAATATATTATAATTGCGTTGCAAGATAAAAAGAAAAATAAAAAACAGTGGCTAGATATTTCGAGAAAGCATCATTCTTCTATTATTGTACTGTGGCTTAGAATTTAATTATGTTGCTACTCCTTTTTTTTTCTCGTTTTATCCCTCTGCTTTACGTATAGAACGCATATACCAAAGGCATATTTCTTTTGAAGACATACAAAAGGTATTAATCTAGCCACCAAAAAAAAAAATTTATTGTCCATAACTAGTAACGAATTCCATTGGATTAGTATGATAATTATTTAACTAATTATGGCACACATTTTGATCGATAAATAGTACTGTGTGACCGACCATTTTGGAAAAAAAAAATAAAAAAATCAAAGGCAGCATTTGTACTACAATTAACTATAGTGCCTCATTGCACAAATCATGCATTTCAAAAAATGTGAAAGAAACCAAGAACAAAAAGAAGATCCATTAGAATGCAATTCATCCCAAATTTGTAAAGATCCTCAAGTGATCATCATGAAATAGGATATAACTAAGTACTATTAGATAAGATATTGGACCAATTTATTTTAAAGAAGGCCCGCATGCAGTGCTCTATATTGTCTAGATACACGGAAGATCAATAAAGAAGATTAATATCACTGTACAATAGTTGGTGCATTAAGTTTCACCAGCTTTTTGGAGATGGTCACACACAAACTTAGACAAAAATAGAATTTGTATCCCAATCAGAAGAAAAGCCTGGTAATACGAATGAGGTAACTTCGTGGAAAAATGGCAAAGCAATGAGAAAATTAGGCACCACTTTTTAAAATTTTTACAGAGAAGAAAATGACCATAAAATATATTTGGCTTAGGAGACTCGATCGAGCCAAGTCAATAAGCTTGGGCAAAGCTAACAAATGTACATTTTTAATATATGGTCTTGTTGAATTTTGAGAGAGAGAGAGAGAGAGTGAGTGAGAGACAAGAGTGATAAAGACAGCTTCCATGCCAAGGAAAGGCACATGGGTGCAACGAATGAGTTTTACGCGTGTCAACACCCCACGAAAGGCCAAGGGGACCACAGATTAGCTCTATCCATCCACGTGTACGCCTTTCATTGAGTGTGACAGTTTATTGACCTGCCCACCAATCAGAACTCATGTCTAAAAGTCTTCACCTTTAGAATTAGACCCAGTAGTAACGGTAGCCGCAATATGTAAGCACGTAACTCATCAGTTGGTCATATTTGGTGTAGCCCCACGGTTTTGGGTTACCTATTGGTCTCGTCACTTACACTAATTTTGGTAACAAATTAAGCTCCCAAAAATATGAACTGGATAAGGTAGTACTGAACAGTGAAATAAAATTGAGCCCAAAGAAAAACTTATTATGTGCAGTGAAATAAAATATCGGTAAAGTAGTACAGAGAGAAACTTTGGCATTTTGCTTCCTTATTATGTACATGCAGATATGGTTACCTAAAAGAAGAGGCTGCCACTTAAGTCTTTCTTCAGTTGAAAGTCTTTGCTTGTAGTTTTTAGGTAATTCAATGTATCTAATCAGCAAAATTAGCCATACTTATTGTGTGTCTGGGAAATTTTCTGGGTTTGGTTGAAGTTATCCAATTGGAATTTGGGGAGTAACTTCTCTTTCAAATTAATAACTATATATTTCAGGAATACTCTATTTTCAAGCTAAACCTCAATGATTTTAATACCCACCTTGTTCATAGTTGTTTAAGTACATATTAAGTCCAATATTCGAAAAATAAATAGTCCAATATATATTATTTAGGATACCTGCCTCATATAGTGTGACAAGTATATGAGCATATAATACTAAGTTTTTAGCCAGACCAAAAATATGTCCAATATATGTCCTAGAATAGCTCATATTGTGACAAGTGTAAGCATTTCCAATAGCGGCTTTTAGACCCTATAGAGCGAAAAGATGAACAGAGATGTGACCATAAGGAAAGTTGCTGTCTAGGATGAGGTTTGTCAGAGAGATGTGAGTGAGCGAAATAGTAGAAGATGGGGTTGTCAGATTTTGTGTGATAGAGAACATTTTTTTTAGGTCATGGTTGAGTGAATTATTTATGTTGGTGGTAATAGTGATTGCCATGCCATTGGTCATGAGTCGAAAATTTTTTCTTGTGAACCAACAGAGAGACGTGACGTCTGTGGACTTTGTTTCACTTCCTACATTAAAAGAGTGGATATTTCTTTCTCTAAGTTGATCTCTTGCTTCTATTTTCTAATTCAAGTTGGATATATACATATAGGTTCCAATTAAATAAGTATTTTTTATTTACTTATTTATTTTTTCAGCCTTGTATATATCATAATCTAATGTCTATCATAATTTGAGTATTATTTAATATTTTTTTTTTAATTTTTACTCTAAAAAATATGTGTAATGAGTTTTAATTAGACAAAATAATACTTATAGATAGGTAAAAGAAATATCTACTAAATTGGTGTCCATAAATATATATATATACATATATATATAGATTCCTAATTTAGTAAATATTTTTTTTACCTATCTATAGGTATTTTTTTAGCCATTAGATTATTAATTTAACGGCTACCATAATTTAAGTAGTTGAAAAAAATAATAATAAAAATAAATACCTATTATTTAGTATTTTTTTCTCTATTTTTTTACCATAAAAAAGCGTGCATAACCAATTTTAATTAGCCAAAACAATTTAAATTTAAAAAAATACCTACTAGATTGATGCTCATATATATATATATATTAGTCTAAACTCTAAGCTTTAGATAAAATAAGGTAAAAGATAAGCCTTTTCCGAGTTAATGTTACTATAGTTAACTTGGTTAAAAAGTTAATATTCCTGTCTTTAAGTACTTCTAATTAAATTCTTATTAATTCAAGTATTAGTCGACTAAATTATCCTAAGCTTAGATAAGAATTAGGTAAAAGATAACCCTTTTCCGAATTAATGTTACTATAGTTAACTGGAATAATAAAGTAAAGAAAGAGTGGTAAGAAAGGATAAGGATGGAGTGGTACTCTAGCTCAAGTTAGAAGCAAGCATGAGAGAGAGAGAGAGAGAGATTCTCATACGCTGGCAGCTTAAGTAAATTGTGTCCTAATCTTTGTGATTAATTAATTAATTAGTTAATTAATTAATAATGAAGGAAACAGCTTAGGTAGGCTGAAAAGATGCGCATGGTATACAAGTGATTCCTTTGTTTGCTTTTGAATTGTTTATTGCCTTAATAAGCTTTATTATAATGGGTGTCATATTTATCCCGACACTTGCAAGCCTTGTTTCCCATCTTCCAACTTTGAGCCAGAAGATTAACACTTAACAGCTATTGGGTGACTAAGATTTCAGAGTTATTAATTAGACTAATCACATTTTGTACAATCCCTTTAATTAAGGGAGAATTCTTTCTTAAAAAGCATTAATAAAACATCCCCACCTTACTTTTATATCAGCAATCAGCAGACTCTTAAAAACACTTTCATTCTCTTTTTTTCTCAGGGAATATGCAGTACTAATGGTCCCGGGCCAAAGTTTTGATGGCATTAGATCTCAGATCTCATCACATGTAATCATGTCAATATGTTTTAATTAACTTTCTTGAGTAATACTACTACCCCAAATTCTCCAACATATACCATTTATTTATAACATGCATTTTATGATTACCTTTGCATATATGTTTAAGTATCTGAAGCAGAAGGACAAGATTCCCTATTCTTTGATTAATTAACAATATTTTAAGGTTTCCTCATCATGGTGTATGTAGTAGTACTATACTGTATCATAGTTCTAAACACATAGCATATGCGGATACGAAAACACAATGTATAATTAGGTTATTAGTTAGTTACACACGATTTATGATAACTACTAAAGTATTAGACTAAATTACTATATTTTAAAAGAGAAAGTAATAGACTAGACTTTATATGTGATTTAGAGAGCATGCATTTGTACAAAATTAATTAAGAGGAACCCACCAGATGTGTCACCAATCAATTTCACATGAAAGATGCACTCTAGGACCCTCTACTCCACCATATGATCAACTTTCAGGGAGCCATTAACATTTGCTAGGCTACCCAGGCCCCCCAACCTTATGTTTATGCCTCAAATATTCCTTATATATTATTCAAACTCATAATAATTTATAAGGTCTATATGTATAGGTCCTATTTATATACTCACCCTTCCTTTCCCTATCAAACAATAAAGTTTCATAATATACTTAGGGATGTGTGTGTGATCAATGTCATATACATATTATACATATGTATATCTAAATACATACTTTCCCAATAATACTATATAATAGTTTTTCTAATTCTTATACTTAGGTCTGCCTTGACTTTTTCTCCTTGAAGACTAGTAGTTTGTTTGTGTTGTATATGCCACAAACAGTGTCCTTCCATGTTTCCCTCCCACCATGCTAAACTCTTCACGCTTTCAGCTCTAAATGCGTGCTAATTTTCATTGCTGCCATCAATAAAAGCTTAATTAGCTCGGCTAATTGGTTATGACTTGTAAGAAGTACGTTAATAGGATTACCCTTCTTTTTTTGGGATGATATAAATAATAACTTAGATTTCACCAACCCCTTGAATTACGCCTTAAATTAAGCCATTGTCTTGGTGGATCATGACTTCAACTAGTCTAGTATATGGATATATATATATATATATATATAAAATAATAATAATAATATATATGTATAAATTTATACTAAGCTCTAAGTTCAAGGTTTAGGGCACTTTTTTTTTAATAAAATGATACCGAGAGGATGTCTACTTTATATATTTATTTTGCTCTTTCTTGATTCTTCTTAATATTAGATAATCATACGGGGACAGAGTGTGTGTTCTGCGTGGCACTAAAAAGAAAATTGAACAAAAAAGTTATTTAACCTAACCCACATCTTACCCGTCGATGAAAAAGATGGGAGTCAAATACTTAAATAAAAAATTCAAAAAATAAATAAATCAACAAATAAAAGATAGGGAGCTTTTTTTAATCTTTCCTATTGGAGGGCAAACACCTCTAGGGCATAGCTTGTCACTTTCAATAAAGTTAAAGTCCAGATCAAATTCACATATGCACAAACAAATATATAAAAAAGCAAGGATTATTCCCGATATATAATATATAGAGTTATTATAGTAAAAGCAAGAAATCTCCAACAGCTAAGTTAGTATCTTTGAGGGATTATATTTTAATGAAACAAATAATCAAAGATTCTACAGTATAGTACTTGATTGAGGCTTAATTAATTCATGACTTAATTTAAGATTAAACATATGAGAGAGCCTTGTACAAAATGTGGATGGTTGACAAGATGGAGATGTGGCATTCCATCGTCCCTCTATCCTAATTTTCAGTACTTTTAGTTATTATTATTTGATCTTTCACACTCTTTTAGGGATTCCAAGAACTGGGGTGTCTTTCCTTGAGTGGACTACCAAGTTCTGGCTTTAGCACATGGTAACCCACTAGCTAGAACTGTTTTTAAGAAACGATTTTTATTTTTTATTTTTCATTTTTTATTTTTTGAAAAAGGAACTCTTTTGCTTTGATAATAATTAGTAAAAGGATTAAAAAGACTAATTCGTGTAACACGTGTAAGGCTAGTGAAGCAGCCTTAATATTGTGTGGTGTAGTAGATACAGATTCTTGGAGCATTTAAAGTGTGGTTTCTGAATTGATCTTTCAGGTGTTCTAGATCCGAAGACAATGTTTATGGAACCTCCTTTTCTGTTATTTGGTTGGTGAATCTTGTAGGGGGCTCCATGTTAAACATATTGAACCACTTATAGTATATGTTATTTTATTTTATTTTCTCTTTTTGATGCAACAAATTAACTAATAGATATAACTTCAACACAATTGTTCCAGGTAGAGTAGCTTTCTTAAATTTTTGGAGTATACAATAAGACTCTGTCCATATATTTCATATCCATATATGGTATAGGTTATGTAAAACAGAGATTCCTCTATTATTTTCTATAAAACTAATCTTTCATGGGGCAAGAATATAATCTTAGGTCTGGTCACACCCTCATATACAAAACGACACCTTTATAGGGTATATAATAAGAGGCATTGTCCAAATAAATTTGTTACATTGAGGGTAAATATGCATCATACTCGCATGTTAATAAGCCTCTATACATTAGGCTAACATACAAGCTTTCTAAAGAGAAGCTTTACGTATGCATTTTGTTTCCTTAAATAAAAAAATAAAAAAATAAAAAAAATTAAAAGAAAAGGAGAAAAGAAAAAATATGGAGCAATATATATAATTCTAGGCTAGCCAACGCTTAGATTCTCTGATCACTAAGTACCTTATAAATAATAAATAATTAAATTTCACCGTAATGTTACCAAAAATTGTACTGGCACATGGAGACAAACCGAAGAAAGTTGGAAGACCAATAGACCATGCTTTGCATTAGAGACGAAATAAGGCTTGGAAAACTGACCTGAGTACTTCGAATTTGACGCAAAATGACTGTTTTGTTAGTCTTTTTCAAATTAACAATTCTAGTAATTATGATTTTTTTTTACGACTAGTCTATAATAACAAAATTGTGTGACCTTTCGTTATACATAGTCATAAAATACTAAAATATTATTAAAAAATATTTTTCAAAGCACTCCTAAAAAAGTTATTTCGGTCAAAATTACTAATATTTATGTCAGTCTCCCACTTATCCAACTCAGCCCATTTTCTGAAACTAAGTTATATGGACCAGGCCTTCTAAGGCAGTTGCTACCTGGGTATCGCCGTATCGGCTTTACTTCTCAATTAGATGGGCCAGGCCGAGTTCACCATTCAGGTTAAATACTTTCCCTAGTCCATACTCCCTATATATAAAGCTTCAAATAACAATCCGAACATCTTGATTATGATTTTTCAGTTTGGAATCACAACAAAGAGAAAATTGATAATTTGTAATATAATATCTACAGTTCAAATTGTATGGCTGAGTTCGGATCTGTATTGCTTTAAAGCTTCTTTCAAGGGCCATAGTACTTGATTTGGAAATTGTAGAAGAAGAAAAGAGTTGGGCTACGTTTGATAAGACCGAAAAGGGAGAGCAAAGAAATGGTATGGGAGAAAAGTGAAGCGAAAGTAAGAAAAAAAAAATGAATATTTGGTAGGAAGGGAAAATGAAGGATCGAGAAAATTCGAGGGAAAAAAATGGTGGGCACACACAAATATTTTTTCCTTTTGCTAGATTTGATAGAGAAATAAGAAAGTAAGAGGGAAAGAAAGATTAGGAATGACCGAGTGAGATAAATTAGGAAAATTCTAGTGTAGGAGGAGCAAAAACCCTCTTATACATAAGATGAGTTTTTTTCTAATAGGATGGTTTATAGGAGATTTTATTTTGATAAAAAATTTTATAAGATGCTCATTAACACACAGGACTATATCCATATACTTCATTTTTCAAGGATCTATTTATTAAAAAAAAAAAAAGCACCATAGTAACTGATATCACCAATAAAGTAGGCACGTTTAAAGACTTATTAGTAATCTAAATTTGAAAAAACCAGTTTTGTGGGCTGGATAAAAAAAAAAAATCAAGTTTAATTAATGGGAAGTTATAGATTCAGTAAGAGGAAAGTTAAGTGGGACTATGGAAGGGGTTGGGTTCATAACACAATAGCTGTTCATCTTCATTTATGATTGGCATATAATATCTTCTCTTCATTTAGTTTGTGAAGGTAAGATTTTACTAACAACTTTTTGAAAATCCAATAAGTGTTTCGTGTTAACTTTTTGACATTTTTTTTCCTGAGGTTTTGCGTATTTTTTTTAATGAAATCGTGGGTTAATTTTTTTAGTATGTGTATTTTTTTATTTTAAAAATAAATCCTAAAAAATAGGAAGGCTGCAGGATACATGATTATGTGTAATGAGCATATTATATGATTTTTTTTTTCAAAAGTAGATCTTTTATAAGCCGTCCGATTAGAAAAAATATCTCTCCTATATGTAAGAGAGTTTTTGCCCTTCCTGCACTAGAACTCCCCAAATTATATAAGATGAAAAGTAAAGTATGTATCCTCTATGGTTATTCAGTATGTAGGAAAGAAAGAAAACTACTCCAACTTAAAATGACTATTTTACTCTCTTTATTAAAATTTTTAAATTAGTGTCTAAAGTTATTTTAACAAATTTATTTTCATAAGTTAGTAAATAACTTTTTCTTTCGATTTTTTTCTCTATTTTCAGGGGAAAAATATTTGTGTGAACCCACTTTTTTTTCTCCCCTTTTCTCTTTTATTCTCTTTTTCCTTATACAAAAGAATTCAATTTTCTAATTTTCCTCCACTTTTTCCTCAAAAAACTTTTTCTTCTTCTCTCCTTTCATTTTCACCAAACAAAGAATTGGGAGAAAAAAGGAAACAAATATTATTTACTAATGTGTGAAAGTTAATTTACTAAAAGAGGAAATTGCGGCGAGAGCCTCATTTTTTAGTCAAAATTTACACTTAAATGTCCAGTCTTTTTTTTTATGATGGCAATGGTACTTATCATCTAAATTTTGTAACAACTGTCTATTTTCACCGTTAAGTGTCACCTCAGAGGACACGTGTCATCTTATGAGTTATTATGCTTTTTTTTAAAACGTAAAAAAATTATGAAGAATCTGGAAAATGAAAATAAATGAAATAAAATCAAGACAAAAAAAAAAAAGAAAAACCTGATTAGTTGGCAATTTGAAAACAATAATTTTGAAAAATTAGTTTGGATTTATTCGATTGGAAAAGTCATATCCATAACTTAAATTATTTGTTATTGAGATATTGATTGGTTTAGTAGTTCTGAGATTGAAAATATGTCTTCTTTATATGAAAAAAGAAATAAAAATTAACTATGGGTCCTCTTCTTCCAATCTTCCTCATCCTCACTACCTATTTTCCGCAATTTACGAATACCCAATTTCTCTTCTTCTCGTCTTCCTCTATTCCATTTTTCAATACCAAATGAATACCAAATACGAATTTAAGTCTAAAGAAATTTGGTCACTCTTAATTGTATGAACCGAACATGTTGGAAGGATATCTTCCACAAAGCAGTAGGTCTGTCCGCTATTTGTCCACCCGATACTCTCATTCCTAGTAGATTTGGCTTTAGGTACTCTCATTCCCTAAAGTGACGTCCCCAAGATTTGAATCTATGACCTCTTAATCAAGAGGTAACCTGGTAGCCACCATATCAATTTATTGGAAGGAGATTACTCAAAGTGGTGGGCCCACCCACTACTTATCTAATAGTACTTCATTCTCATTGGGTTTGACTTTGGGTACTCTCATTCCCCAAAGTGACGTCCCCAGGATTTGAACCCATGACCTCTCAATCCAGAGGTATCTTGGTAACTACCACTCCAATGGCGTGGTAGATACTAGGATACTTCTTGATCAAGAGGTCATGGGTTCAAATCCTGGGGAACATCACTTTGGAGAATGAGAATACCCAAAACTAAACCCAATGGGAATGAGAGTACCATTAAATAAATAGCGGGCATGCCTATTGTTTTGAGAAAATGTTCTTTTAACAAAAACGCTAACGTTTTTGTGACGGAGGGCTCTCCTGTCATCTGTCCACCTAGTACTCTCATTCCCAGTGGATTTGGACTTCGGTACTCTCATTCCCCAAGGTAGCGTTCCCAGGATTTAAACTCATGACCTCTTGAACAAGAGGTATCCTGGTAGCCACCATACCATTGGAGCGGTAGTTACTAGGATACCTCTTAATCAAGAAATCATAAGTTCAAATCCTGGAGATGTCACTTTGGGAAATGAGAGTACCCAAAGCCAAACCCAATAAGAATAAAAGTACCATTGGATAAATAGCAGTGGGCCCACTGCTTTGAAGAAGCTGTTCTTCTAACAAAAAACGCTGACGTTTTTGTGACGGGAAGCCCGCCTGTCATTTGTCCACCTGGTATTCTCATTCCCAGTGGATTTGGCCTTGGGTACTCTCATTCTCCAAGATAGCATTTCTAGGATTTGAACTCATGATATCTTGATCAAAGAAGTATCTTGATAGCCACCACTTGATCAAGAGGCCATGGGTTCAAATCTTAAAGACGTCACTTTGAAGAATAAGAGTACCCAAAGCCAAACCAATGAGAATGAGAGTACCATTGGACAAATAGCGGGTGGACCCACCACTTTGAGGAAACTATTCTTCCAATAAAAAATGCTGACATTTTTGTGACGGGGGCCCGCCTCTCATTTGTCCACCTGGTACTCTTATTCCCAGTAGATTTGGCCTTGGGTATTCTCATTCCTCAAGATAGCGTCCCCAGGATTTAAACTCATGATATCTTGAACAAGAAGTATCCTATTAACTACCACTCATGGCTACCAGGATACCTCTTGATTAAGAGGTCATAGGTTCAAATCTTTAGGATGTCACTTTGGGGAATGAGAGTACCCAATACCAAACACAATAGGAATGAGAGTACCACTAGACAAATCGCGAGTGGACCCACCACTTTGAGGAAGTTGCTTCCAACACAACAATCTCAATATCATCAGGTAATGAAAAAGAAAAAAATGAACCCAAAGAAGAAAAATGAGAAAAGAGGAGGATATATGGGATTAAAATCTGGGTATAGAATGCTAGAGAGCCAATATTTGTACACAGTGAAGTTTCCACCTTAGACCTAGATTGTCTGAACATTTTGTTATTATTGGATAGGATCATCACTGTCAGCGAAATGCAAGGATCGGTTGTCGCTAAAGGTATGGGTAGTTGTCGTTGCTGTCACCATCACCATCACCATCAAAAGCCCAGATTTGAAGCCTTGAGTTTTACTCACCGCCGACGTGCAATGGTGATTTAAGGAAAGAAGGCCAAGATTAGAGAATAATAGATTGGTAAGAGAGAGGGAGTTGGGAAAAAGGTGGTGGTGTGCTGCCAAAATGATTATTTCATTGGGTTAAGGGAGAAGAGTCTTGGTTCTCGGTTTGGGAACCAACAACAGAGAGCATAGAATGTTTAGGGTATTAGGGTTTTTTTTATATTAAAAGAACTCCAATTTTTATTTATTTGTTTCTGGAAAATTAAAAATAGTTAAATTCTTTTTTATTGAGTTTTTTATTTTAAAAATGACATAATACCCCGTAGGGTAACACGTGACCTTTGAGGTGGCACTTAACAGAATAAATAGAAGATTACTACAAAATTTGGACAGAACGTAGGAAAAAAAAGACTAGATATATAAGTGTAAATTTCGACTAAGAAAATAGATTTTCGCTGCAATTTCTTCTTACTAAAACAATCTTATACACTAATTTTAAAACTTTAATAAAGATGGTAAAATAGTCATTTTAAAATATAGATAATATTTAAATAAAAAGCCCCATGACTTTTAGCATTTTATTAAAAAACTCACACTTTTTCACTAATATGAAATAAAACTATTTATTTGTATTTTTCTATCAAATCTCACTAGATCTACATGTATAATCAAAATTGGAGTTAAAATTGTTAAAATCGGCTACTTCAAAATTTTAAAATTAAATAACAAAATTCAAAAAAAAAAAGAAGAATTTTTTTTTAAAGAAATTGTTAATGTTAAGACTTCTGGCTGTTTTTATAAATGCCAATAGACAATTTAAATAATAAAGACATTTTTGCAATTATTTTATAATTTTAACTATATACGTGAATCCGATGAGATTCAATTGAAAAACACAAATAGAACGTTTTATTTGATATTAATGAAAAATGCGTGAGATTTTTTTTGGGCTAAAAATCTAAAAGTGGTGGGTTTTTTTTTTTCTTTATGATATTATCCCTTTTCAAATGAAGTAGTTTGTTCATCTTCACATATTAAAAATCTATAGATGAAAAATACTTTCATTTCTATCTTTGACAGAGCCAATCCGCCCTCCCCCCCAATTTTTTTAAAAATATTTTTACAATAGTTTTATTTAAAAATTTCAGTTTTATCCTTAATTTGCCCTCCTGAATTTTTATAATTATAGTTTTTGCCCTCTTTTTATAAATAAAATTCAATAATACTCTTAATATGACCCATAATTTTTTGTAAAATTTTTAAACTTTACTTATATTATTTTAAAATACTAAATTTTGCCCATACTTTGGATATTTTTTCTTTGTACTTACTTTAAATACTGTTTTTAATTCTATATTGGTCTATATTGACTAATGTGTTTCAAAATTAGCTAAAAACATTTTAGTATACCCCCTCTCCCCCATTAAGAAATTTCCTGGCTCCGTCACTATTTTCCATCCAATATATTTTCTTCTCCTCCTAAGTTTTCTTTCCCTCCTACTTTCTTTCCTCTCAACCAAAATATATGGACTATATTTGGCAAGAGGGAAAAGAGATAAAAAAGAAACGATAAAAGGGAAAATGTGAGAGAAAATATAATTTTAGATTATTTGGTAGGAAGAAAAAGTGGGAGGAAGAGAAAAAGGAGACAAAAAAGAATTTTTAGCTAATAAAAGTAATGAATTTACCAAATTACCATTACATACCAATTTTTAAAATCATTATATGTTGGTGAATTGTCATTTTAAAATAAATCAATTTTTTTCCTCCCTACATACTAAACAACTATATAAGAAATATATATTTTTTCATCCTACACATTTTCTCTCTTTCCTATTTTTTTCATCCCTCTTATTTTATTTTCTCTCTACCAAACATAGCCTCAACGTGGGTTAATGAAATTGCATTGTCCTCTTTATTTCTCAATAAACGAAAAAATACATGTACTTTCAACTTATATACAAACGTCATTTCTCTATAAATTTCTATTGATAAAATAGTACTTTTTTATTTTCATTTATTTTTACATTTTGTGATGGATAAGTAACTAAAAACTAATGTAGTAAGTGCCTTCTAAGACAAACGATGGAGTAAAATTCTGTCATATAAGTTATTTTTGGCTATTATTATAATTGATCACGAAAAGTATAATTGAGCCAAAGGAGTTTATCACCCCTCTCTATTACGATAAATTGGAAAGAATTAGTAAAAAAAAAAGAAAAGGAAAATAATCCAAATTATAAGAAAAAAGAGGCCAAAGACTTAGGTAGTGTTTGGTTGGAGGTAATAGACAAAGGAATGGAATAGAGTGGAATGAATAATACTCATTCCATAGTTTTGCTTTTTAACTATGAAAAAGTCATTCCTTTGGAATAATAATTCATCTATTTGATGGAATTGTCTTTCCTAAACTAAACTAGTGGAAAGATTATTCCATTCCACCTCTAATTTTATTATGCCATATTTGTCCCTTTTTTATCAACAAAATTTGGAATACCAATGTCTACTATACACTTTCATATTTTGTATGATATTAAAATAACATATCAACCATTCGAAAGGCTAAGTAAAATATAGCACGGAAATTAGCCCCTCTCTCTACTTGCATTTTTTTCCAACAAAAAAATCAGCGCCACCCCACTTGGAGGCCGAAGAGGGGGTTTTTCCTTCTCCTTCTCTTTCTTTGGCCTTATCTCCTCACTCTCTTCTTCCTCCTCCTCTTTGCTTCTTTTTTCTTTTTCTTTTTCAGTTTTAATAAGTCCAGATCTAGATCTGGTTCATAGTACCACCTTTTGTGTGGATTTTAGTCCGGTCCAGATCTTAAATATGAGATTTCTTCTCAGATCTAGATCTGTTTAGTGGTCAGTTTTTGTTTTGTTTTCTTTTCCACGGGCATGGATCTCAATTGGTGCTGGCCACATATAGTCTACCCTGCCAAGAATGCAGCTAGGAACAAGTGTTGAAGGCAATAGATTACTGGTGGTCCTCGTTATCTCTATCTCTTGAAGAATTAGGGTAACCCACACATTTGTTCGTAGTTGTGTTTGTAATCCATTTTTCGTCTCCTTTCTTTGATGAGTTTGAAATTGTAATCCTTATGCTTACATTGTAATTTGAAGCTTTTGCTTCAATTAATGATATTCCCTTGAGGAGCCCGTTTATATAAAAAAAAAAAAGAAAATAATAACACATCAACTCGTATACGGGTTGATGTATTATTCAGGCTTTTTGAAAATGACACATCAACCTCTATACGGGTTGATGTGTTATTTTTCTGAAAATAACACATCAGACCATATCAAAAAAAATCCTGTATAACACATCACACCGCATACAGTTTAATGTGTTATTCTATCTTTAAATTTTTTTTTAAAGAATTTTTTATTACAAAAAATACATAAATAAATAAATGAATCAATTTTTGTACTATTTTAATATTTGTACTAATTTTCTAATAGTAAGGGTATTTTTTATCTATACAATGTTAATTTCATTCCATTCTATAATAAACCAAACATAATAATCCTTACTCAGATACTGATTCCTACATGTTGACCAAACAACTCAATTAATTTTCTTTTTCATTCTATTCCTACTCTCATTCCATTCCTATTACCATTCTCATTCTTTTTTTCATTTTTGTTTAACAACAAAATGCCACCTTATATAATAAAGAATGTCAACTAATGACCCTAGAAAACATGATGTCTCCTGATAACTCAAAGATCATATTTTCATTATTTTATGCTACCTCTATTAACAAATATATATATATGGGCACCAATCCAGTAGGTATTTTTTTTTTTTTACTAATGCATAAGTATCAATTTGGCCAATAAAATTTTTTTTTGTATATTTTTTTTATATTAAAAAACAAGAGAGAGAAATAGTATTAATGATGCACGTCTTTTCATGCACATCATCATAGTCGTTGGATCACCATTAGATGATGATCCAACGGTTAAAAAAAAATACCTACACATAGGTAAAAAAATATATATATATATATACTGGATTGGCAACCTATATATATATATGCAACAAGTGGAAAGTATGATCTGAAAATACCGAGGAGCATGAGCAGCTACATTTTCCATTTTCTAAGACAATCTCAAACTGTACCACCCAAATAGAAAAAGAAAAGGAACCTTAATTTTGGTGTCACATTTTTTTTGTTATTTCCTTTGTATTTCAATTACACAAACCTATTTGCCATGTGTTTTATTAATTTAATGGCATATGATGTTTTAATTATGAACTTTAATAGTTATAAAGCTTTCTTATGGAATTTTATTTAGACTGTATAAAATATGGGGATGGCTACGGTAGGGGCATCCCTACGTAGGGTCATGCCTTAATTATCGTTGGATGGGAATCTGTGGGGAATAACGGGAATCTGTGGAGAATCTATTTATATACAGATTCTCATCCAACGGTGAATAGACAGGGCCCTACGTAGGAGCGCCTCTACTGTAGACGCGCCCATAAAATATTATTCACTATATAACTTTGTTATATGATAGATTGGCAAATTTTTAACATTTTGTCAGTTTACAATTTAGTTTATACTGAATCATGTGAATTGAAAAAAATTGGTACACACAGGTGTCTAATAATACCTTACAATGGGGAAAAAAAAAACTCAACTACAAATATTAGTAAAAATAAATTTTTATTATCACGTCATACATCTAAAATTCATTAATTGCCTTTTTCTTTTTACAAATCCTGAAACATCTTATAACACCTTACCAACAATCAATTGGATGTATGAGCTTGGCTGCGTGTGAAAAATTTTAATCGCAATTGAACAATGTTCAACTGCCTATCTCGGCCTTTTTGATCAAGTCTTGAAAAATTTTGACCACAGTTGAATCAATCCTGATGAAACTTCCTTCGTTATCTTTTGGATGCAGTCGAAAGGCAGGTAATGTTGGCATTTTTTCTTATACCTTAAAAAAAATAGTCAAAATTAATAATGCCAAAAAAGAAAGATTTGGTTTTAGGTATTTAAACAATAAATTCATCCAAAAACCACTGAAAAATCCTCTAATCGCCAAAGATATCTTTGAAAATTTCCCAAATTAGGGCAATTTCGCCTGTTATTATCCTCTATTGCTTAAAATATATATTTTTTCATTTCATTTTCTTTGAGGTAGGCAGATATCGACATCAACGTACGGTGCCTCCTACTTTTTTTTAATATATATAATATTTTCTCTGATAAGTTATTTTTTCCATTTTAAAATTAAAAGGTTGGTAGATGAGTCATAACTGGCAACCAATCACGGCGGCCTCTGCTAGTTTTATCCTCTTTTCCCTCGAAAGACACGATTCTTAAGCATCCCCTCTCGTACATATTTGCAAGCCGTCTCTGATCAAAAATAGCCTCTGTACGACGTCGTTTACTAAACTCTCAACTTTTAGTCCGCCACGTGTCACTTCCACAGCCAAATCCATTTCAAATACACACACCAAATAATAAATACTCTTCCCCAAGTAGTAAAACTAAGAACCAGTCTTGAAGTTTTAGCGAAAAAAAAAGAGAACCAGTCTTGAAGTTCGGAAACAGCTGGATTTTCGCAACACTCTCTGAGCTCTGGTCAGTGATCCCAATCCTCGAATTTAGAAATAAGTTTTGAAAACAAAAAACTCGAAATTGAAAACAAGTGTTTTTGAATTCTCATTTTTCTTTTTGGTGCTTTAGCTGTCCTCATTAAGGATTTTGGATATTCCTGATGGGGAAAGGCGGTGGCTGCGTTCCAAGCAAGAAGAAGGTGCCATCAGGTGCCGCCGCCGACGATTCACGGCGCGGCGGCTCGGGGAACGCGCCGATTCAAGTCGACGACAAGTCGTACGACGCCGTTTCGAACCCGGCGACGGCAAACGACGTTGCCGCGGCGGCGGCGAGGGCGGGTTCGGACCCGGTTGCGGTGGCGAAGCTAAGGGTGTTCGTGGTGTTCTACTCGATGTACGGACACGTGGAGGGTTTGGCGAGGAGGATGAAGAAGGGGCTCGACTCGGTGGCTGGGGTCGAGGGGGTTTTGTTCAGGGTGGCGGAGACATTGCCGGTTGAGGTGTTGGATCAGATGAAGGCTCCGCCGAAGGACCCCGAGATTCCAGAGATCACGGCGGCGGAGCTGGAGGAGGCCGACGGGGTGTTGTTCGGGTTCCCGACGAGGTACGGGTGCATGGCGGCGCAGATGAAGGCGTTCTTCGATTCGACGGGGCAGCTGTGGAAGGAGCAGAAGCTTGCCGGGAAGCCAGCTGGGTTCTTCGTCAGTACCGGTACTCAAGGCGGTGGCCAAGAAACGACGGCGTAAGCTTACTTTTCACTAGCAATGCTCTTCGTTTTTACTGTAAAATTTTCGTTTTTGTGGAATTGGGTTTTTGATTGGTCAAGTTAAAATGGATGATTTTGCTTCTAATTGCCCGTTTCATTGCATTGGCTGTGAATTTAGATGATTATGCTTGTCAAGATTTGAATTGTGTGTGTGTGTGAGGAGATTTTCGCTACCTCATTTGTAGTGATAGTATTAGTTGTATGTAATAGTAGTAGTGATATCAAGAAGTTGATAAACCTTCGAATTAGGAAAATCATTGAATGTGAAATGTTCTCTGTTGTGGTGGTGTTGCTCTTAGTCGTATGATTCTTTGGCAAGGGATTTTAGAAGCAGAAAAATTTAGAAAGCTTAGAGTTGTGTAACTAATATGAATTAGTTACATTTTCTTTGCTCAATGGTTCTCTGTAATATGAAAATGATTGATGAAAAACATGGGACTGTTTATTTGTAGTGTTTGGGTAATGAATGTACTAGGATGTTGGAGTTGTTAGGCTGTAGTAAATAAGTGGTATTTGAGGGTGAGGAAACTAGTTATGGTCACTGAACTATGGGTAGAAGTTTTATTTATTCGATTTTAATGCAAATTTGGCTGCAAAGATTTGTTCAAGTAGAGGTTCTGATTGTGTCAACAGAGTGTCGTATGTTGTAGGGCTATGTTTGGTAGGAAGGAAAAGGGAGAGGGAGGAAAAGTTTTGAGGGAAAAGTGGAGGGAAAAAAAATTTTGGGTTGTTTGGTAAGAGGGAAAAGGGAAGGGAAGAGAAAAAGGGAGAGAAAAATATGGTGGGACCCACTCCAATATTTTCCTCCCAAAAATGGAGAGAAAAGGGAGAGGAAAAGTTTTTTTACAAATGCTTTAAAGTAAATTTACCAAATTAACCTTGTATACTATTTTTAAAATTTTAATAAAAAAGGCAAAATAGTCATTTTAAAATATACTAATTTTTTTTCCTTCCTACATACCAAACAACAATTGAGGAAAGACACTTTCCTTTCCATCCTACACATTTTCTTTCCCTCCTAATTTTTCCTTCCCTCCTACTTTCTTTCCTCTCTACCAAACATAGGTCTTGATAATGCATTTCTTTAAGACATGAAATATTTATTTCTTGGTTCATTTGGAGCCTCTTACCTATGCATGCTTGTTTCACCTGAGGGTGTAGCGACGTATTGTCGTATAGCACCAATTGCCCTCAATAGTCCTTCATTAAACGCCAAGCTACCTCTTGTTTTTGTATACGAGATCGCAATTATAGTTACGTACACACGAGATGAGATGTGCTTTTCTATCAATATTGTGGGTTTTGACCTTAAGTGTGTTGCTAACATGTTTCTGTTTAAAAGGTTTTTCTGTGTCCCAGAATAGAATAACTCTGCATGGTAATATGTCTTGACTTGTAAGGTTGATGGTCTAATGTAGGTAGATTTTCTTATTCGAAAAGTAAACATTATGATTATACCCTTTAATTTCTTATCTCTTGCATTTTCATCATGTCAACTAGAAATGATGGAAAAATAATTGAGATTTACAAGGACTGATGTTATGCGGAAAACTTTCTGGTTGAGGTATCAGTGTTGGTATGGCCCACTATTTCAGCTTCAAGGAGGGGTAGATGAAAACCAATCACCATTGGTTTCTGAGTCAGAGATAACGGTTGAATCTCTTTCTTTAGTTGGCGATTGCTCTAGTTTGAGCATGTATTCCTTCTTTCTTTAGTTGAAGTCATTTTAAGTCAAGACTTTGAAAGAAATCATTTTTATATTATTTTTTGAGGGCCTTGAGGCCAATATTCTTAACAGTGTGAATTTTACTTTTCCATGTAAAAGTTGCATCCATGTTATATTCTGCATATGCATAGTCTTTGTAGAACGCTGGAAGTTGGTTCCCCCTGTGAATTGAGTGCATATGTCGTAAGGGGAGAGTTCCATGAGGCATGAAGTAAATTTCTATATTAACCAAATAATTCTTTTAGTTTAGATAATTGTGCCAATTGTGCAAAGTACTTAGTGATTATGATTTTCCATAATTTTTATTTTCTGTAGAAAGAGGTTTATGAATTGCTTTCCACAAGTACTAAATATTTGATAATTGAGACTTCTACATTCTGCCAATTGTTGCAGTTGGACCGCTATTACCCAACTGGCACACCATGGAATGCTATTTGTTCCTATAGGGTATACTTTTGGAGCTGGTATGTTCAAGATGGACTCGATAAGAGGGGGTTCTCCATATGGTGCTGGTGTGTTTGCTGGTGACGGCACAAGAGAACCCACCGAAATGGAATTGGCTCTTGCAGAGCATCAGGGAAAATACATGGCGGCCGTGGTCAAGAAGCTTGCCTTTGCCTGACACTGTTCTTTCTGTTGTGTTCAACCTCGAGTCATTTCTGTTCGTCGATCTTTGGATTTTCGTCATGTGATTGTTATTGGCACTGTTTTCCGGTAACATTGTGGTCAGAAAGATGCTACTCTACAGCAGCGCCGTATCTTTCTTCTCCGCTGTTCCGCTCTGTTCATTCCCCACCCTTCAAAAATTCTGCTCTGTTTAGGAAGCTGTAAATGGTTTTCAATTTGTTCCCATTTGATTTTTGTCAAATAATGTGTCGTAATATCCAAAATGAGTTTTTTTTATTATTTTTTTTATACCTTATTTTCAGATTATGTAATTCTGCGAGTACTTGACATAATAATAGTAGTGGTATTTTTCTTTTTTCAATTGAAGTCGCTGATTTTACACTGGTTGAAACACTTGGTTTCACATCATTCTTCATTCTCATTTCTCTGTCAAGCAATTGAGTTACCAAACTGAATCGAGTATAGAAGCAAAATCAGGTGAGATGGTGCATTGTTTGATGGTTTCTTCTGCTGTATAAAAATATATAAACATTGTTTTTATACATTTCAGGTGGTGTTGGGCATTAGTGGTAGGGGGCATCATATGGGTACACAACACTATATGATGTATCAGTCAATTACAAGCTGATTATAATTACATTTCATATGGGACTTGTGTGAAATTCAGTTTATTGATTATAATCACCCAGTAATAGAATTACGCCTCATGTGGTGTTGGGTACCAGAGATGTCTCATATCATTGCTCTATCATTATTCTAGTACAAGTTATTGTGGTTTTCCTAAAACGACACGGCTTTTTTGGTTTTAATTAATTTAAAAACAAAAACTGACTCTCAATTGTCATCTAAATTTTTAGTGTCTTTTAAGTAAAGTAAGTAAAGAAAAAAGACATTTTGTTTAGGATTTAAAAGTTTTTTGTCTTTTATGACAGACGATACGAGCTGAGATATAAAATCGACAAATTTCTCTGCGAAAACTAGAGTAATACTATGTGGTTCCAGTTCTTAATTAGTATGTAATCAATTGACACGTGGCGTTAAAAGGGCATATGGTGCCTGTTAGCACTACTTGTAACGATACGTTGTTGCTACATGTAGTTAAACTACTATCTAAAGTTGAACTTGAAAAACGACGTGTCGAACTGTGCGGGCGCCTTGGATAAGAATTCAAAGCATTTTCAATCTCGTCTTTACCAAATAAAGCCAACTACCAAACAGAAATTTGTTATTCCCAGCGTCCCTTCAGCAATTTTTTCTTATTAATTATTCGTTAATAATTGTTCCTTTTCCTTTTCTTTTTCCTTTTTCCATTCCCAGGTATCTACAAAAACATATATTATTAACATTCAAAAAACAAAAAACATATATTATTTTTCTCTAATATTCGTTGCGTTCAAGATTATTTTTCCCTAATATTCGTAGCGTTCGAATATCTCTAGGCCATAGTAGTCTCTCGTACTCTTTTACGGTTTTACCCAAAATGAAGTGATTCTACCGGGAAAAGTATCAAGGCCAGAACCGTAAAAGTAAAAAAATTTCCTCCCCTTTATAAAGGATCGTAACGAAAACGAATCTGGTTCATAATCGGGAAAAGATTTTAACGAGTCTCAGTCCTGAAAGTGTATTGAGAGACTCACATTTGGCTTGACTCAAAAACTGAGAAAAATGGGAGACACTCTCGCTGCTTTGAGGGCTTTAATGGCGTCTCACTCTCCTCCTCTTGATGCCTTAGTCGTTCCTTCTGAAGATTACCATCAGGTCCTTCCTTCCTCCTTCTCTTCCTTGTGTAAAATTCTCTGCTTTGTTTGAATCTAGGCTCTGCATATTCTTAGAAGCTTTTCATGGATATCACCTTGATTCTATATGTTTGATCGATCAAACTCAGTATATATATATGTGTGTGTGTGTGTGTGTGTGTATTTGAAGAATTAATTTCGGTAAAACTCAGCTGATGAATCTCCAATCGATATCCGTGAGTTGAAAAAAAAAAGGGAAGGAAATTGACTAATTTACTTATGAAATTCTATATTTGCCTGATTCATAGTTTTTTTTTTTTTTTCAGTTTGATTTTTTTTTAATTTTTTTGTAATTTTTTGTTTTGTTTTTTTTGTTTTTTTTTTTTTTTTTCAGAGCGAGTATGTATCTGCACGAGACAAAAGGCGCGAATTCGTTTCTGGATTCACTGGAAGTGCCGGTCTGTTTTGTATCTTAAATACAGTTAGATACTAATCAAAGTGGTTTTGTTTCTGCTACTCATGAGAAATTTTCAAGTTATTACATTTTTTTTAGGTTTTGGATACTGAAATTTGTTTTTTGTTATCTGTATTTGGAAAAAGGTCTGGCACTTATAACCCTGGATGGAGCTCGTCTGTGGACCGATGGACGCTATTTTTTGCAGGCAACTCAAGAACTTAGTGACCAGTGGACACTTATGCGTATGGGAGAAGACCCTGCTGTAGATGTCTGGATGGTAGATGTGAGTCCTTGCTGTCTTCAAACTTTCCTATGTATATGTATTTGAAATCTTAGAATGTCTTTTATTGGAAATTTACCATCTTAATAGTTAAGATAGCTACTAAATGCATTGGAATATTCTTTAATGCCGTCCATTTCTTTTCTCGAGTTTTTGTGATCATTAATAACACAAGATCGTATTCTCTTTCAGAATCTGCCTGAAGATGCAGCCATTGGTATTGATCCTTGGTGCATCTCAATAGATGCTGCACGAAGATGGGAGCTTGCTTTTGTCAAGAAAGGGCAGAAATTGGTTCAGACATCCACTAATTTGGTAGATGAAGTATGGAAAAGTCGGCCTCCAGTGGAAATAAATCCTGTCAATGTACATCCATTAGAATTTGCTGGTCGTTCTGTAGAAGATAAGTTGAAGGATCTAAGACAAAAGCTTATCCAAGAGAAAGCTCGAGGCATAATTTTCACAGCACTTGATGAGGTGAGTTTATCTTTGTCTATTTCCTTATGTCTACCGAGTCTTGTTATCAATAATGTAGTAGCTCTTAGACATTTTATCTTGATTTTGAAAAATATAATTTTACGGAATTTCTACTTTGCAGGTTGCTTGGCTGTATAACGTTCGTGGGAGTGATGTGTCCTACTGTCCAGTTGTACATGCATATGCTATAGTGACATTGGACTCAGCTTTCTTTTATGTGGACAAAAGGAAGGTCTCTTCTGAGGTCAGTTTTAAGTCATATCTCTTCTTATTAGGTTGCCATCTTGGCAATAAATTAAGCAATTTTTCGGTTTGATAAATACTTTTTGAACTAATCAAGGATAAATGAAACTATTGTATGATTTAAAATTTGCATATTGTTAGCTTAAGCAAAATAACTGTAGACTTTGAGTAGGGTATTTAGATGCCTACTGAGATCAGCCTCGTTATTGTTTCCTCCATTTTTTATCCACGTTGTGGTGAAAGTATGAGCTAAGCTGCACTTTATTGTTTAAGAATCATTTACGAAACGTGTTTTATATACCAGGTAAAGCTTCACTTGGAGGAGAATGGCATTGAAATTCGGGAGTACAGTGCTGTAAGCTCAGATGTCAGCTTGCTTGCGTCTAATCAGCTCAAACATGGTGAGATCAAGACAATAGGAAATGGTACACATGAAGCAGAGGAGAACGATTATGAGCTTGTTTGGGCTGACCCTGGTACATGCTGCTATGCTTTGTATACGAAACTGAACTCTGAAGATGTCCTCTTGCAGCAGTCACCTTTGGCCCTTGCAAAAGCTTTAAAGGTGACATTTTTTACTTCTTTACAATGCTATATAAGATTAGGATTGTGCTTTCCATGTGTCTCTTAGACCTATTGACTGATCAAAAGTTATAATTTCTTGTTTGGATAACTTTGACTTTTCCCAACTGACTGATCAAAATTTTAGAACCCAATTGAGCTGGAAGGGTTGAAGAAAGCACACATTAGAGATGGTGCAGCTGTCGTGCAATATCTTGTCTGGTTGGATGAGCAGGTACTTTGTGAAACTTATATGTAGACAGCTTCTGAATTTACCTTCTATTTTTGAAATGCTTCCTTCTTTCGAGTGATTTAGTTTAATAACTTATGCAAGCAAAGGCCTGATACTGATGCCTAAACTTTATATAAACATGCAGACGCAGGAGATATATGGGGCTTCTGGTTACTTCTTGGAGCAGGAGAGATCAAGTAAGAGGAACAATTTGTAAGTTATTATGTCAGAGCTATATATGAGATGTTACTTATCATTTTAATAATTTGTAAGCTATTAAAATAATACGTACCCTATTATCATGGTTATTATATGCATATCTGTTAGATTCTATGCCTCTTTAGCTTATGCATATATATATATATATATATGTGTGTGTACATATCAGATTTTACAATGATATATAACTATGATAATATGGTATGTAGGAAGCTTTACCATACGTGTCTTCACCCTGCTTATATCACGAAAGGAACCTTTCTGACTGTTACTAGAAGATCTTCAAAAGAATTTTTGTTCTACAAAAGCTTCTATAGTAGTTGCTAAATACGTGTCAAGTGACATGATTTTGATACTTCATATTCATATTTTGGTATGTTACATGATGAACCATGGCAGGCAAACAACGAAACTCACAGAAGTGACAGCAAGCGATAAGCTGGAGGGTTTCCGAGCCTCAAAAGAGGTACCTGCTTCAGATTTCATTTTTATTTATTACTCTCTTTTTCTTTTTTTTTTCCCCGTAAAACATCACGGGTACTTTGATTTTTGAACTATGGGAAACCTGCTCCAGAAATGGTTGCAATGCCATATCTGGTGGTATATCGATTTTCTTTGTATTTTTGCATTGGGTAAACTGATATCCACAGTACTAAATGTAATCGAAGTAAATTTAGCAGCACCATATTACGGAGGAATATACTAGAATTATACCCCAGTTTCTCTTGAAGGCTTGCCATAGATGTTTGCTTAAGTATAAACAACTTATCACAGCTTGAACAACCTT
Source organism: Trema orientale (assembly GCA_002914845.1). Taxonomy (NCBI): domain Eukaryota; kingdom Viridiplantae; phylum Streptophyta; class Magnoliopsida; order Rosales; family Cannabaceae; genus Trema; species Trema orientale. Next base: position 1,245,184 of record JXTC01000004.1, read on the forward strand.
CACATTTATGTTGTTTGATAAAATATTGTGTGATGTGTTAATGATTTTCTCCTGTAATATATGCAGCATTTTAGAGGCTTAAGTTTTCCTACTATTTCTTCTGTCGGTCCAAATGCAGCAATCATCCATTATTCACCTCATGCAGAAACTTGTGCCGAATTCAATCCAGACAGCATCTATCTTTTTGATTCAGGAGCACAGGTTGGTCCACTATCATAAATACTTTAGTGAGCATCAATTAGCTGGCAGAATTAACTAGTTTTGTTTACTTATATTAGTATTCTCATTTTAACCTCTTTTTTTTTTTTTTGACATTTAATTGATAATGTTGATTGCATTTATGAAGTATTTGGATGGAACAACCGATATAACTAGGACAGTGCATTTTGGAAAACCGTCAGCACATGAAAAAGCATGCTATACTGCTGTGAGTACAATTTCTTTTTGGTACGTCATGTTTTTTAGAAACATTGGAACTTGTTTAATTTTGCTGCTTATTTGCAGGTTCTCAAGGGTCATATAGCACTTGGGAATGCTCGATTTCCCAATGGAACTAATGGTATTTGATGTACTATTGTTTTATTTTTCTTTTTACATTACTTTACTATGAAAATCTCAAATGTCTACTTGTCTATTTTATCTAAATGAAGATACACGGAAAATTCGCATATGCTTGCTTACAGGTCACGCCCTTGACATTCTTGCTCGAGTGCCATTGTGGAAGTATGGTCTTGATTATAGGCATGGTACCGGTCATGGAATTGGCTCCTACCTAAATGTTCATGAAGGTATGTACTAACTAAGAGTATTTCCCTTTATTTATCAAATGCATAGTTTGACTTTAGTTGATTCATGAAGTATTGTGTATTTCTTAATTCTGATTGTTTATATTGAACAGGACCCCATTTAATTAGTTTCAGACCACAGGCTCGAAATGTGCCACTACAAGCTTCCATGACTGTAACAGATGGTTAGTGTCTTGGTGTCACTGTCAATACCTTTGATTATTGAACTCGTTAAGCCAATATTCGGTTACAAATCATGCATAGTAGTTAGATTCCAGTGAGAGCATAGCATCTGGATGTGTACCCTTTTCCGATATTTAACTGATTTTTCTTAGTGTCAATTAGAAATGATAATACCCACGAGCAATAGCTCGTGTGGCAAAGGCTCTCTCATGAGAGCAAGAGGTGTGGGGTTTGATCCCCACCCTCCTTCCCTTCCCCATTAATTTGTAACCAAAGTATCAAAAAAAAAAATTAGAAATGATAATATTAAGGTTATTATTTTTTTATGTACTTTAACTGTGTCTTTCAGAACCTGGTTACTACGAGGATGGGAGTTTTGGTATAAGGTTGGAGAATGTGCTTATAGTGAAGGAAGCTGATACAAAATTCAACTTTGGTGACAAGGGTTATTTATCATTTGAGCATATAACATGGGTAAGTTTGTTGATTTTCTGTGCGAAGTCCTATCTTGGTTATTTCCCTTTCCATATGTTCGTTTCCTACTACATGCTTGCATTTCGAATCTTAATGCTTTAGCTATTTTTCTTTTTGATGCTCTGTTCGGAGCCACACACTATTGAAATACAAACATTTTTCTTCTCTGCCTATAACTTTGTACGAGTCCCACTGGAATTATCTCTTAGCTAATATGTTTTCTAATACTTGAGCCAGGCACCATATCAGAGGAAGTTAATTGACTTGAGCCTTTTAACACCTGAAGAGTTGGATTGGCTGAATTCATACCATTCGCAGTGTAAGGATATTCTAACACCATACTTGGACGAATCCCAGAAGGCATGGCTGGAGAAAGCCACTGAACCTATAGCCGTGTGAGCTACACGCTCTCGACCTGCCTTTTACTTCTTCTGGTGAAGAAAAGAAAAACTGATGAGCTCGTTTGTGGTTCTTGGCTTGTTGTGTATGTTCTTGAATTTATGATTCCTAAGTTCAAAATTAGAATCGAGTCATCTACTATCTAATTATTTATTAAATAATGGCCGTTTATCCACATGATAGTGGACAATGGTCTGTTTATTGAATAATAATAATTATATTTTATCTGTGCTGGTGTTAATAATATGTTATATGCAATAATTTGGATTGCATGAACCATTGTTCCAACATCATATTTTCAACAATTTGGGACTTGCCCTCTCTCCTATTTCTGCCTCGTTGGACTGGAATCAAATATTTAGTCTCGTTTCCGAGCGTCTTCCTTTCAAAAAATTTTCCTTAAGTTGTACACCTTGGATAGCTCAAGGCCACTTCTAGAGAGGCGCCGCTCTAGCCTTCCCTTTAGTTGATGTCAAAAGACTTCTCGATCGTATCTAGCCTTCTGAAACTTCGGACAGAGTCCTCTAGTTCCAGTCCCTCCCATGAGTTAAGCACGACGGAGCATATTTTCCACATATCAGTATGTGATTATCCTGCGTAAATCGTCTTTTCTGATTCCGATATACAATATTACATGTTGAGGCCATAATCGTGAACTTGTATAATTTGAATATACTCAACAATTTCACAAATTAATTGAAACCACCATTGTTGTACCCATAAAAATATTTTTCTATTCCTCCTTGACCATCCAATCTTCACTTTAGTCTAGCTCCTTTTATGTATTATGATGGCTGTCGTACACATGTGCTATGGACTTTTGTCACTGGTTGCATGTGTTATGTCCCAATACGCCTAGTTAGCAATTTGAGTTATAACCATCTGTATCATTAACGGTATAATCTTTGTCCCGTATTTGCTAACTACGCTGATAGGAACTTGAACCTTGATTAGTCAACGTTCAAACGAATACCTTGATAATTTCCTTTTTTATTGTATATTGTCTATTCTAAGTTTACATTATTTCAATATCTCCAAAAAAAAAAAAAATAGTTTACATTATTTCAAAAGTATGCATGAAATGCTGGGCTCTGTTCTGTAAGTCCGAGCCTCTGCCAGTCTGCCTTCGTAATGTTAATACTTCCTTTGAAAGATCCATCTAGCATACTTCTAAAAAGTTCAGAAATGGAAGCTTGGGTTGCTTCGTTTCCCCTCCTTCCGAGATATAAATCATTTCAAATATGAACGAAATGTGTGCATTTAGAAATCCAGACAAACTTCTGATGAAAGAATTCATCAGAAGTTTACCAAAAAAAAAAAAGTTTCATGTGAAAGATTCGAACCCATCTTATGGCTTGCATGTGGCCACACCTAATTCACTTTAATGGAAGTTAAAATTAATGAACTTATTTTTAATCAATATTTATAAAGTGTAGATTTAATGTAGATTAATGGTATGTAGTCTATATAATTTAAATTAGATTTAGGTTATTCTATAAGTCTGTAATTTATAAGATATAGATAGCTTAGATTAATTATTTCTGTAATTATTACAAATTTTGGTTAGATTAGGTTATCTTGTGCTTGTACGATGTGCTTGACAGGTTATCTTGTGCTTGTACGATGTGCTTGACAGTGAGTTTGAAATTAAAGACCTATGACGATTTTAAAATACGATATGCTTGACAATGATTTTGAAATTAACCATGATCATTGAAATATTTGAAGATGGATTTTTACTTATGAACTATTATACAAGTTTGTTCTTAGGTTTTATAGTAAAAACCCTAGTAACATTGGAGATATATCCTTATTTATGAAATATTGTCTTTCTTACACGATGTAAAGACTGCATAGCTTACCAGCGGTGGAGCCATAAATTTTCTTGAGATAGGGCAAAGCTACAAATGCATAGATTTTTTTTTCTTCTTAAATTTTTCTAATTTTTTTTTTTATTTTGTGTTTTTTTCCCTCTTTTTGAATAAGTTTAGTTAAATTTCATTGGGTTTTTAAAATTAATTTAGGTTCAAACAATTTGAAGAATTTAAAAATAAAGTATTTGTTTAGTAAAACATAAAGATTAAACTTTTTTAACATAAAAATGCAAGAATGTGATTAAAACTTTAATTACCAAGTAGGACATAACTTGAACTTTTTTAAAGAAATATATGTAAAACATATAAATATAAAAATTTAGTAGGGGCAAATAAGTGCATAATTGAATTTTTTTGAGAGGAGCTATATTTGTACCCCACACAATTATTAAGACACCTCTGAAATAAATAGAAAGATAAATCATGACAAGAAATCAAAAGTCATATTAAAAATACCCCAAATATTCTCTAAAGCTAACTTTATTCCCTGCAAATTTATGAACTAAAACAAATTAGTAGTTTTAATTTTAGGATGAAAAGATTGAATCATTCACTAAAAAACTATGAGAAAAATGAATAATTAATAAAAGAAAAAGAAACACAAGATATTGGAAAAAAAATTAAAAAATAAAACAATGCAAATTTAGTATAAAGTAAAGAAATTTCACTTCATCCTCCTTAATTTAAGATTAAAGAGATTATTAAAGAAGTTAGAGCTGAAGAAGATAAATTACGTATAAAAAGAAATATTTTAAAAAATAATAAGGCCAAAGATGGAAATAAATTTGGAATGGGAATGCTCTTGAAACATTGAAAAAGAATGAGAGATGAAGATGGAGTACTTTTTTTTCCTTCTTCTTTCTTAAATTGTCTCTTTTAGTCATTTTATCAATCAATGCGGTGCTTTATGCGAATCCAGGATCCATATAATCCTCATTTTTCTTGAAAAAAAATCACATGTAAAAAAATAAAAAATAAATAGTTCAGGGACGCCCCTTATTGGCTCCGCCAGTGTAGCTTTACTCTATCTCTGTCTGTATCTCTCAAGGGATTTTAACTATAACAAGTACACTCTTTGGCCTGTCTGTTCGAATAGATAGGTACATGCAGGTAAACTTTCCACCGCAGGCACGATAAAAGCAAGGAAATTGTTGTTTCTCAAAGCGTTATTAGGCGACAAACCATGAGATGTCCCTATTATTAATGCCAACTCGCCAAAGATCAGACTGTTAAATAATGGGAAGAAGATTGACAAGGAGAGCCATCAGAGACTTGTTGAAAAGTTAATCTATTTTTACCTAGTGAGGAACGCATGCAAGTCATACATAAGATTCTATGATACTCAAATAAAACACTAGGAAAGAAGTTTGTTAATCGAAAGAAATGAGTATCTAAGAGTTAAGTTGTATGTTCACAGATGCAAACATTATGACAAGCCGATCAGTGATAGAAAATCTACCTCGGGCTTTAGTATGTTTGTCAAATTAAGAAAATCTTGGAACTTAATTGAAGGAGCAAGAAACAAGCTTCCAAGCTTTTGTGGTTTAGTGTTAAAGTTTAACTTTTAGAGTTGTGGCACAGTGAATGTGGGAGCTATCTGGCTGAAGAAACTTATGGAGATTAAAAGGTATAGGTTGAAGCCTTTATGAGATTATATATTCTGGCAACCAAAGGCAGAGGGAGGAGGGGGGGCGAGTGAGGGCTATTACTCCCCTCAACTTTTTAATTTTTTTAGTTTTATCTGTAAATTTTTAGAAAATTTAAATTATATATGCTCTCATTTAAAATTTTAAATTTCAAATATGCCCTCATTTGTCCATTCTCAAGTTTATAACTTCTAAGTTTTACATATAAATTTTCAGACAATACAGAGTATGTCCACAGTTGATACTTAAAATTTTAGTTATGTCAATACTTTTGTATAGAAAATATCTAATTAATATAGAATAATCACATTTGTTTTGATATTAGAGTTAAAAGAAAAGGAAAAGAAAAAAAAGTTTATTCCATTAATTCTACAATTAAGACATTCCTTTTTACCTAAATTAATTTTAAAAACTCAATTTACTTTATTTACAAAGAATAAATTAAGGAAAGAGTTCAAAGAAAAAATAAAATAATTTTTTTTGAGTATTTACTCTCGCTCAGAAAAAATTCTACCTCCGCCACCGATGATAACAAGGGTATGATATTGTCTCATACTTTCCTACCACTACTGACCACATAAAATAAACTGCAATAATATAATGTGATGTTATTTAATAATTGGGACAATGAATTATGAATATTAGGATAGTTTATCTCAGTCCGACGAGAAGGTGTGGGCATCCATTAATATCACCCATAATCCTGTCAACATGACAGAATTAAACACGTGGAGATGAATAGGCATTGGAGAGTGGATTGCGTGGATTGATTTGCATGCCTTGTTTACCGAATATCGAGCAACTCACAAACGTACTAAGTAAAAGGGCTATCGAAGTCAACTAGTAAGTGAGCTGGGCTTGATTACCATTATCGAGGAGAGTGTTCAAATACTAAGAGAAGTATGTGAGACGTTTATTTATATAAATTCTTGGGATATGACCTGATATTTAATTCTTTGAATTTGTATTTTTGTTAGATTATTGTTATGTCGTAAAGTTTTTTCAAGCAAATTAGTGGTGACATTTTCCCAGTTCTGATTTACAGGCTTGAAATGCTACGGTTCCCCCAGTGAAATCCGAAAAAAACTCCGGAAAACAAAACTCAATCCATTCTATACAAATGAAAAAATTCTGTCTCAAATAAACATAATTTCTCATTTTCTAAATTGACGTTAGTCTAAAACCAATTTAATATGGCAGCAGAGTACAAGTCCTAATACATATACAATGGGTCTCAATCTAAAATGTCTTTTTTTTTTAAAATTAAAATTGACATTATAATTTATTTTACACATTATTTCATTGTAAAAGAGTAGAGATAAAGAGCATTAGATGATGTATATTTTTTTTTTTTTATGGAACTACTCAAATTATTATACCTATTAAATAAATATGATCCAACCAGTTAAAAAATAAATAAAAAATAAAAAAAAAACCCTACGGAATTGGTCTTATATATAATATTGTTATAATACATGGTAAATTGGTAATGTGCAATTCTTTTATAATTATATTTGGAGAGATTTCCAGGAATCTGAACTCTGAAGTCCATTATTTTGAGCGGATTCGGAGTATCTTATTTTGCAACGCCAATATTTTAAGACAGTGTAGTTTAGCAATGGTTTTCGTTTTCTAGGCGGTTGTCGTTAATTTGATACTACTGTCGTTCTGAACTCTTCTCGAACTAAAAAGTAAAGCTTTTATTTCATGATGCCATTTATAAAAACGCAAACAAACAAAACCACACATGCGTCCGATACGATAGTGATCATATTCTCACAATTAACTAAAAACCTCCATCTATTGTATTAGATTTTGCCACCGAGACTCCGTCGTTTCGTCCAACCTCACACAACCCTTTGGCCACTAAAGAGAGTGCATTATATGAAGAGCCACCTTCAGCCAAAGCTCTCTCCGCGCTTATTTTAAGCTCCTTCACTCTACTCCTTATCCCAAACCCTAGTGTCTCCGCCATGATCGCCCTCACCAGCTTCTCAACCTCCTCCCTCCCCACCACCTCCTTCGTCGGCGCCGCCTTCGGTCTCACCCCGACGCCGAGCTCCTCCGCCACCACGGCGGCGTTCATCTTCTGCTCCGCGTAGAGCGGCCACGCGATCATGGGGACTCCATTGGTGACGCTCTCCAAGGTCGAGTTCCAGCCGCAGTGGGACCAGAACCCGCCCACGGAGCGGTGCCCCAGTATCTCCGCCTGCGGGGCCCAGTTGGGTATGACCCGACCCGAATCACGAGTCCGGGTCAAGAACCCCTCCGGGAGATAGCCGGACGGGTCGTCCCCGGTTCCCCTGGCGAAAAACGCGGCGTCTCCGGTTGCTAGGGTTGGAGGCCGTACGACCCAGACGAATCGCTGCTGACTCAGCTCCAGACCCCAAGCCACCTCCGTCATCTGCTCGCACGACAGCGTCCCTCCGCTCCCGAACGACACGAAGATCACGGACTCGACCGGTTGCTGGTCCAGCCAGTCGAAAACCGGGCCGGACGAGTCGACGACCGGTCTTGTGAAGGGCCCGATCGGGTATACGGACGCCTTGGCGAACCGGCCGAGGAGGTTTTCGTCTCTCAGAGCGGCGAGGCTCGCCGGCTCGGCTTCCTCCCACGTGTTGACCAAGACCCCGTCCGCCTTCGGGATCTGAACCCCGATGCGCAAGTACTCCTGGTACTGCTGATCCGTCCGGTCCAGCATCGGGTCGACCACCTGGTCCGGTCGAACCGGTTTGCACCCGGGAATCCCCAACGGCTTCGTCTGGTCCACGTACTCACCCCGGACAACCTCATCGAGAACCGGGATGTAAACGGTTAAGGAGAGGAACCAAGCGTTGGAAGCGATGAAAACGAGTTTCGGAATCCCGAGTTCGTCAGCGATGTCCAAGAGATCGGACCCAAAAAGGTCAACGATTAGCACCGTGGGCCGGCGCTCCGCCGCGAAAATGGCGGACCGGAGGGCCGGTTTGGTTTCGCGCATCGTGACGGCGATCATGGTGACGACGGCGGCGGTGGCGGGGACGAGGGCGGAGATGTTCGCCGGAGGAACATCGACGATGTTGCAGAGGTGATCTGACGTAGCAGCAGTTGTAGAGAAAGAGGTGAGTAGTTGGGAGTACTCAGGGGATGGAGTAGTGGTGTGAGAAGAAACGACGAAGATGGTGACGGTGAAGTTGTGGTGAGTGAGGAGGCGTTTTCCGAGCTCGAGGACTGGGATGACGTGGCCCATGCCGGGGCTGGAGATGAGTGCTGCATGGGGCTTTGAGCTTTTACTTTCCATTTCCATGGCGTTTTAGTCAAATATATATATATAATTCAGATCACTCTGAATCGAGAGAGAGAGAGAGAGAGAGAGGGGAGAAGAATCGAGTGGAACAATTTGGAAATTCTAGTTCCAATGGAGTTTTAATATATAGGTTGAACGAAGATTTACAGTGCAAATGGTTATATAGTGAACATGGTTAAACTGATAATGATAAACATTAGGCGAATTGACATTTCATGAGTGAAAAAGAACAGTAATCAAGGACTAATTAAGGAGATGGAAGCGGCACGTACGCACTCGCTGCATGCATGTATAATTCAAATACGGCATCTAACATTGTTCCCTGCCGGAAAAAGGAAAAGAATGAAAAATAAAGACGGAATTAAGTTGAATGTTTTGAAAACTATCTTATATACAATTTCCCTTGACAAACGATCAATGTCGTTGCATACTAGAAAACGACAATTTAACTATTGTACATTTATTTATTTATTACTTGATAATATGGTTGGTGAATGCATTTATGACATAAATTTTTGTGCGGACACGCTTGTTATAGGGCAATGTACAAAAGACAAGGGAATAAAAGCTCTATCAAGCTGAAGGCAATGATAAGAAATTACGGATGACTTTTCAGAGCGTCCGAAACGTAACATATTAATAGAAGAGAAATGCTAGTACACTCTTTTGACGCTCTCTAACGCTCTCTAGTGAGAGATATTCTCTAGTTTTATTATATCATAAGTAGATTTTACTATTTAGTTTAATATTTTAATAATACAACAAATCATAATAAATTTTACGTGTTAAATAATGAGATTAAGAGAGTAAAAAAAAAAATATTACTAGCACTCTCTTAATAGAAATAAAAATAAAAAAGAGTAACGTTATAGGATGCGGCTTAAAAGGGTCTACTGTGTCGGGTGTCAGTTTTCTAATTAGGAGATTATAATTAATATTAGATTTATATTTTTGTGAAAAACTGATATCTCATAAAAGATGAACATAAAATTGGAAGATGAAGGTAAAACTCAATGCGTCAAATTATAATCTTAAAGTAAAAAAATAACACCGCATAAAATATTGGACACATTAAGGTGGCGGATAGTCATTTCATGAAACTTAAAGTACCACATCTGTCGAGCAAAAGCATTAGATATTTCTTATCCAGCATGATTCACGCCGGCCAACTATTAAAGTGAACCATTTCTTTATTTTTTTTTAAAAAAAATAAGAATTTCCGAAAGTAGCTAAAGTGAACTATTTCAGATCTAGTGAATCTGAGTAAAGTAACAAAATAAGTACTAATACTATGTATCAAATAATATGACTTCCAACAGTGTATTATCTCAAAGTTGGACCATAAAATAGTTATTTGTATGTTAAACGATCCTATATTTTGTGTAGTTAAAAATAATATGATATAGTTGTCAAGTGAAAAAAAAAAAAAGATACTTTAATTTGTCATGAAATAAAAAAAAGAATTAGTTACTTCACCAAATAAAAGATTAGATGAATTTGAAAAAAAAAAAAAAAGAATTAGTTACTTCACCAACAGGTTCATGAAATTGTGAACATTTTTGGCATATTATTTAGATATAATTTTAATGGAATTTAACGACTTCCCTGGTTTATAATATTTTTTTTGGTAGATTTTTTATTATTTATATGTGTATATATATATATATGTATATATGTGTTTTCTTGGGATTTTGATGCTGGAGCTTTTCCCCTTTCAAGCCACTGCGGGCACGCTGAGTCCCCCTTGGAAGCTGAGCTCTTAGCACTTAAGTTGGCTTTGGAATTTTGCCGGAATCTGAATTGGGTGATGGTTGATTTCTACAACTTAATCCAAATATTGTTACCAAACGAGTCTCCAGAACATAGTTTTCGATCACTAGTCCCAGATTTATTGGTTGGAGATCAATGATTTAGAAACACAAAAAACAAAACACTAATCAAGCTACAGGCTTTTGTCTTCATATGATTTTTATTTCTATATGGTTTTGTTTTTGCTTTTTCATCATATATAATTTATACATTCTAAGTATAAAATCTATTATAGATTTTGGACTTTAGTTCCTAACATTTATTATAGATTTCAGATTTTAGCTCCAAAATCTGCTATGACTTTTGGAGTTTTCTATTTTACTCTAAAGTTTACTGCAGACTTCGGATTTCTATATTTTACTATTGTAAATTTTTTCTTTCTCCAATTTGGGTCCGAAATCTGCTATAAATTTTGAATTTTATCCTTAAAATTTGTTACATTTTACTAGCCATGCCATAATTCTTATACCTATGTTGTTATATTGGGAGCCAATTTTAGCTTTTGGTAATACTTAGAGGAAATATGTCATTCTGCATTTACTTGTATACTTCTGATATAAACACGCCATCCCTTAGTATACGTGTTAATTCTATATTAACACTCCTTATACAAAATTTCTCACACTTTTACATATAAAAAACCAAAAGAATTATAAAAATACGGAAGTCAGACTTTTTTAAACTGCAATACTAGCTATTATAATTCGATAGTTATATAGAATCTTAATAGCTATAAGGTCACATATGTTTGTTATGACACCATGTTTATCGCCTATCACTTCTGATAGACTTGACATTACACTATGTTAAGCTCAAACACGAAAGTTTTAAGAAATGAAAATGCTTATAATTTGTTTTCAAAAAATGGGATACATAGTTATGATTCTAAGAGTACATTATTCATATAAAATGACATTCATCGCATGCATGAGATTTGCTTACTAGGGCAAGCTCATTTCATTTATTTAACTATTTCAGATGAACAGTAATTCATACAATAGGTTGGGTGGCATGAACAGAATCGCAAATGGCATTAGAACATTTTAATCGACTTTATGTTTTAACTACCAAGCATTTAGTTTTTGGACTAAAATTAAGTGTTTTTATTTTTATTGGGTGTATGAACTTAAATTTTATTTTTGAAAGTTATTTTAAATCATGAAATAAAATAAATTTTCAATACGAAGTGTTTTTTTAGTTTAGTTATGAATTAAAAAAAAATTATGACTGAATTTTCCGGTTTTACTTTATAAGATGAATATGTATATTAACATTTTTTAACTTAGATCATACCTAAACTAGGGATTGTCATAAATCTTGCCGATCCGAATATGACACGATTATATATAAGAATTACAAACCCTAATGAGACCCTATATTGCGAAGGATAATGTTAGGTATCTCAAGTATTATCCAAAATGTTTAATGTAAGATTTAACAATTCAATTGGTGACTTAAAAATTAACATAAATAAATTTAATAACATTCACTAATAAAATAGGATCTGTAGCACTATTCAATTGAATCGTTAGCATTATTCTATTACAAATAGGGAAATTGATGGAAGTAGGAGTTTGTTTAGGCCTATTGATGTTTTTATGACCACGTTTCCGAGGGAATTGGATAAATCTAAAAATTTTGAGAAAAGGATATGGGTAGGACTAAGTTGGGCCTAATGACTTTTTTGTGTATTTTTTTTTAGAAAATAACATTTTTAGTAGTGTCAAAAATGTCTGGACCTATTCCTTAATAATGATTTTTTTCATAGTCAAGAAGCTTGTAACCTTGGTCAAGAACACTCCTATAAATGTTATTTTCATAAAAACGACATGCCCAAATGAGTCATATCAATGTTATTTTCTCAAAAGTTTTTGGGCCCCAAATGACTTTCTTAGTTTTTTAGCATTACTTTTTCAGGATGGATTTTTGAGAAATAATATTACCTTTTGTGAGTATTACAACTTTTCATAAATTTATGACTAGTTTTATACTAAAAAAAATATCGTTTGGTTCGCCTATTTGAATGGGTGTATTTGAATGGAAATTGTGGAATGGTTATAATTGGAATGGGAGACATTTGAATAGAAAAAATAGTGGAATATGTTGTAATTAGAATGGGAGCATTGGAATGGACCATTCAAAAACACCTCCTCCCCTCCATTCTCATTCAAGATACAAAAAAACTATTCCAATGGTTAACTTTTTTGATGGACCATTTGAATGGAAAACTGAATTGTTGAAACAAACACACATTCTAAAAGATCATTTGAATGGAAAAACTGAATTATTGAAACAAACACACATTCAAATGGATTTTTCATTCCAATGGGATGGAATGGTTGAAACAAACGGGGCTATTATTCTGAAAAAAAAAAATCACAAGAAGGTCATGTTGGCCCAAATTATTCTTACTGGGTCCAAATCCCTTTTCCAAAATGATTGAGGTTCTTCCTAAAGTCCAAAAAATTGAAACCTTTTGGATAGCCTAATTTATTTGAAAAATACCAAACTGGTTACCTAAAGCCTTTAACTAGGGCTGCACAAAAATGCAAAAAATCCGACCCGCTCGAGATTTTGAGTCCAAAAAAGTGTACCTAGATTTTTGAGTAACACTCGACCGTACCGAAGAGTTTTTCATTTGGGTATGGGTACACATTTTGAGGAGTTCGATACCCGAACTCACAACTATTTTTAATTAAAAAAAAAAAAAAAAAAACTCTTAAGATTGATGTCTTTAATAATTTATTTCTTTTTACTTTTTTTTTCATTTTATGTTTCTATGTTTATGAAATTGTATGCATTCTGCAAATAGCTAATTATGCATAAAATGGAAAGAAAAAATCAAAAAAATTTATTATGTGGTAAAAAGAAAAGAAAAAAAAAGTTTCTATACTTTTTATAAAACCTGACCCGACCAACCTGAATACCAGACTTACCCCACCTACCGGAAACCCGACCCAATGTGCATGCCTACCTTTGACAAATAAGTTTTGAATGGGTAATTTGACTGGTTACTTCAAGTACCTCAAGTGTCAAGTGGTAAAAAGTGGTGTCTTTAGACTTTTAAAAGTGGTCCTTTTCTAAATAAATCTGAATTTCCGAAGAGAAAATAGATCATGCAGGATTTTTCAATTTTTTTTAACTATACCACGTGAAATCAATTTTTTTTTTTTAAAGTTCATAATAAAATGGTGAAATTTAGGCCTAGTTCCCGTTTGTTTGCCTATATTTCACCAATACCTTATTTTTTACTTTAATACTTTTATACCCGCTTTTACGAATATATTTCATCTATAAAATATACACCTATGGTATATGTTATAAGATGTATACTCATTTTAGCTATATTTTATTATGTATGTTATGTATAAAACACACGTGGTATACATTTCTCATCAAATTAAATGGGTATGAGTCTATTAAAAATAAAAATAAAAAATAAAAAAAGAATATCTATCTAAATATGCTTTAAAAAAATAGATACTTTTCCTATAAAAATGTCTAATTCTAACAAAGTTAGGGCTTCTTACAAAATTTCAGGCCCAAGTACCAAAAATTGAAAAATCCTAGATAGTTTTTTGGAAATCACGGATTAATTTAGACAAATATCACTTTGCAAAAGTTCTTTTAGACAAATAGCACTTTTAATAACTATTTAGAACAATACCACTTTTTTTAAAAATTAGTATTTTTCTTTGGTACTCAAGATAATCAATTGGTTTATTTGGGGTAACTAATCTAGTTACTTGAACTAACCGGTCATGTTACCTTAATTGATTGGTTATTTTAAGTATTTCATTAATTAATAGAGAGTGGTATTTGTCTAAATACTTTTAAAAATGGTATTTTTGTAATTAAAATTTGAAATTTTCAAAATACAGGATATTTCATTTTTTTTCTGAAACGTTACCGTAAAAGATCAAATTTCCTCAAAAAGTTAGCCGGAAAATAGTTCTAAAAATGTCATAAAAGGGATAGACTTTCCACTCATTAGGTTAAGGAAAAGCCTATTCCATCACTTGGTGGAATAAGTTCAAAGGTAATATAGACATATTCTTCCCGAAATACTAGAAATTTTCTCACTTCGAAAAGACAAAAAACTGTTAAAGAGATATATTTGGGGAATATACATATTACGAACTTCATATATTTTTCAACTTGAGACTCTATTTTCTTGTTTCCAAAACTTCAACTCTAAAACCTGTCTCAACATTTGAGTGAAAAAAAAAAATTGCTTTCAAAATCATGAATGTGACAGAAGTTATTATGAGAATGGAATGGTCAAATGGACCTAACTAGCAATGTTTTCGAGAGTTAAATTACATTCTTAAGAGTATTTTGTAGAAGAGTAAATTGCAAAATATATATATATATATCATAAGAATTGGGTATTCTGCAATTTAAATTCTAAAATTTGGACTTTGCAAAATAATATCTTGAGACTAAGAATTTGAGAGAATCAATACCATGCAGTAGTTTTTTTATCATTTTTACCTTTTAGTAACTAAAAGATAATAATATTCATCATTAAAATAAGATTAATCCTTATTATTCTTCTTAATTTTGGTGATATTACTATCTATTACTTGTTTATGTTATCCAAAAATTCAACCCAAGATACCAATTTTCAGATTTTATTAATCTCATCGTATTATTTTGTAGAGTCCAATATTCAGGTTTAAATTACAGATTTTTTTTTTTTTGGCAGTTCAACCTTTGTAGAATATTTAGTATTTTGTAGGAGGAGTTATCTTAGAAGCGTCACACTATTGCTTTAGGATTCATTCTTGAAAATAGCTAACCGACACTAGGGGTGTTCAAAAAAACCGATGTACCGGGGAAACTGACCGCACCGAACCAAACCACACCGAAACCGTTGGTTTTTTTTTATCTACGGTCGGTCACGATTTAGAAAAATAGCAAACCGACCGGTGCGGTGCGGTTTGCGGTTTTTGATAAATGCGGTCGGTTTCAAACCGAACCGGCCGAAATATTTATAATATATATTTTTGCCATAATTTTTTATGAGTAATATTTTAGATAATGGTAAATAATTATTTTTAGTTTGATTTTAGACTTTCAATTAGGTTGTAAAAGATGTGATATAATTCTTTTTTTCTTTGATTGAAAAATTCTTTTTTTCTTTGATTGAAAAAGTATTTTTTTTATTAAAATAAAATAAAGTCCAACACTCAAACCGCGGAAACCGCCCAAACCGCACCGCAAAGCATAGGTGCGGTTTGGGCGGTTTTGATCAACCATGACAAACCGCGCGGTTTGGTGATCCAGTCAAACCGCATGTGCGGTTTGGTCAATTTTTGGGGGTTCAAACCGGCCAAACCGAACCGTGAACACCCCTAACCGACACACCTATAAAACCTTATTTTGAAAAATAGTCATAAAAGGTCATTTTGGCCAACTTCTTATAAAATTCCAAGCCAGAATATCAAAAATTGAAAAATTCTGGATGGGTTGATATTTTCTAAAATCTCATATTGATTTAAAAAATTATCACTTTTAAAAAATTTTATTAGAAAAAATAACACTTTGAAAAAGTATTTAGAAAAATACTATTTTTCTTCAAAATTAGTATTTTTCAATAATACTTAAAGTAACCAGTTAGGTTAACCAATCTAGTTATTTGAAGTAACTGATCAAATTACTTCAAGTAACTCGACTAACTTCCTTAAGCATCTCATCGATTAATAAAAAAATAATATTTTTATAAATAATTTTAAAAGTAGCATTTTTATAATTAAATCTGAAATTTTTCTAAACAATTTCAAATTCAGAAATTTTTCAATTTTTCAGGAAAATTACCACAAAAATCAAATTTCCTCTTTTCAAAATCACTTAACCCGAAAAGATACTAATTTGTTATTGACTAAACAAACTAAAGGACATCAAAACGCAGAAGCTGACGGTATTACAAAGAGGATTCCCCCTGCCGGGTGAAATTATCTTTCATGATCATGTTTTTGTGCTCTTCTTTTGTCTGTGTCCTTGCACCATTCAATTATGTTAAAAATCTTGGATTTGCTTATCCATCCGTGTAAACTCCGCGTATAAACCTTCCTAATACGACTACATTGGATCTCCAAAATCCAAATTAATTTTTTGTTTTTTATAATTTATACTGACAAAAACAGTACTACATAGGCGAATAGTATCACTTACAAAGAATCTTATAAAAATCATACAATTTTCAGAACATCTAAGATTGGGAAGAGTGTTTTTCTTGTATCATTATCATACGACAGATTCTATCATTATAATGATACAAACCTGCAAATGAGTTTAAAGATGTAGAACCTCTTATTTCATCCTGATAATCTCCAATTTTTGAAGCGAAAATTGGGTTCTTTGATGACATAAATAAATATTCTACAAAATGGCTGCAGATTCCAACGAATAAAAACGACGAGTTCATATTGAACACTCTTAACTGTTATCTGGGGCCAAAGCGGTCAAAGTGTAGTCATTGATAATTGTGGTGTATAGTTGGTACACTACAAACATCGAAGCATGACACAAGTCACATGCCTTCAAAAAAAAACACGCATCACATGGGAAGGGCCCCTCTTGGGGCCTTCACTCCAAGATGCTTTTTTGACTTACTACCCATGAAAAAGGTAACGAACCGCAGAAAGCTCAGTATGACATGTATAAATATACACATACACATATGAATGGATAAGAAACAAAACCTTCAGAATCCAGGGGCTTGGTCCCACTGAAGAAAATAATCACTATCATATTTGGTTCATCGTTCATTTATCTCCTGAACTCTCAAATCATGATACAACGTTTCGGTGATCCATTTTCTCTTCTAAAATATCTAGTTGACAAAACCCTCTGCTCAAATCTCCCAAAACAACCTTAACTAGAGTATCTCAAGTGCTCAAAAGTTTTGACTTTATAACATATGCATTTGACATAAGGACTCGTGTCATATATTGCTAAGATATTTCCATATTAAAGAGGTAAGCAAATGAAAAGGGATTCCTTTTCATGAACAAGATGTATCTACTAATAACTACAAATAACTTCAGTTTTGAGGCATGTTAAACCATCCATATGCTAATTTTAATTGGATCTTATGATCAAAGAACAATTCAAGAAGACATTCTAAAGATAATTTAGCTAGGGAAAGAAGAAAATAACCTCTCAACTCACATGCCAGAGTCTTTCCCACCGTACAAAAGATCGAGCAGTTGCAGCATTTAGATAAAGCTCGAGTGAAAATTTGCACTTCAGTGAACGAAACAAAAATTGTTTCAGATTCCTGTACTGGCTCCAAGAGAAACGGAACTCTACATATAACAAAGGAAAGATGTCCTAATTCTGAAGTCTCCCAATTTTGGCAGTAGTAATAGTAGACCCCAAGCAATGCACAGGGCTGCCAGAAGTAATAACGAGAATGCACAGTGAAATGCACATGGATGTTGCAACCTATTTCCTCCTGTTTGTACACATTCTCCTACTAAATCTTCATTTGGAAGCTTAACCCCGATTTTTCCCACCCCCAAGCGTAAGCTCCAGATCATCCACACCGATATCATGAATTCTCTCGCCCTCCCATGGTTTCACCCTGCCATTCTCAAAATCAAACTCTGAGCCTCGTGCCCTCTCAGCAGGGACCCCCCAGCCTATTCCCCCATGCCCAACAACTGCATCTTGTAAAACACTCTGCTGTGCCACTGGTTTCATGAGATTAAATGTCGGAGAAGGAGGA
The DNA here is from genome assembly GCA_002914845.1 of Trema orientale. NCBI lineage: Eukaryota > Viridiplantae > Streptophyta > Magnoliopsida > Rosales > Cannabaceae > Trema > Trema orientale. Next base: position 1,263,375 of record JXTC01000004.1, read on the forward strand.
GCTACTGAGGGTGCCCCGGTCTGGAAACTAACCCAGCGACCAGAATCTACAGTTGAAGCATCAGATTCATCGCATTCTGGTATAGTAGCAGGTTGAAGATGGTGACGCCGTGTAGGGCTTGCAGGGGCAGAAGCAGCGAAAAGAGGGTTGCGCAATGCGCTCAGAGAGCCATTAGAAAGTGATTCCCAGTCAGGTTTCGGCTTTGAATCTCTGGATGTTGGAGAAGAAAGAGGTGGGGTTACAGGAGCACTATTGGAGATTCTAAGAGGAGGGAGATTTGTAGGGATAGAAGCTATATTACGAAGGAATGGAAGGAGGTAAGAGGAGGGGTTTCCATCGAAACGAGTCGGGCTTGGGAAGGAGGACGATGATGGGCTGGCATGGTAGGATGGTACAGGACTGGGGAAGGATGAGGACTGTGGGCTTGGTTGAACAGAGGAACATGCACTGATGTTTGTTGAAGCAACCCCAATATCAGCTGGCGGTGGCTTGGTTCCCTGTATGAGAGGTAGTTACAGATGGTTTAGAGAAAGATGACACAGTACAAGCATCTTAGACAGAATGAGGTAAAAGCAATTATTGAACTATAATATCAGTTTGATTGTTCTTTTCCTATGATATCACTTTGGTCTCTTGATCTATGTGTTCAGAGCATATAAAAGTGATGTTTTGCTTCTAGTCAAGAATGAATTACAATATAGTTCAAGCTACCTGTTTCATCATTAATTGCCATCAAGCTAAGTTCAATTTAATATACTCATTTATCTCTAAGCAATACATAAAAGAAGAAAATGTTATTAACCATAGAATAAACAAAAACAGGGCTAAAGTAACCTCCACAGTTAGCCGGATCCCATCACACCCATCCTATTGATGAACTATAAGAACAAAGTTTCTACTCTGAACCATACATTAATTTCACAAAATACCAAAAAGACTAAAAGAAGAAACTAGTCATGGAAAAGAAAAACAAGTAAGGCTTGGTCAACTCATTTAGTTAACAATATACAGTCTCATAAAGCTCATTCTTTTCTCAACAGATAACCCAGACCAAATCCCAAAAAGGAATACTTTTAAAACAGGTTTCAGAAAAATCAATATTCAACCACCAAAATCCCAATCGACTTAATCAATTATACTAGAGCACCATAATTGCCAAAACCTCTTATGTATCCCACTCCAACAAAAGAAAATAAATCCCCAAATGAAGAAAAGCTACATAAATGGAGCACAACCCACCAAAAACCATCATAAGAGCAAACCAAATCCACCATCACATGCATGCAGATCTACAGAAATGAACAACCAAAATCCCCAAATCCAGACCACAAATGAGAAAAATAAAGACAAATTAGAAACTACCCATTAAAATTCAAGGTCTAAAAGCTCAGAAAATGAAGGTTATAGAAGCAAACCTTTCGGTAGGTGGTTCCATCGTCTTCAACGACCCAACCAGCTTCAGAGCAAAGAGCCTTCAAAACCTCATTGTTATCACAGTGCTTAGGAAGCTTATAGTTGCCCTGAGCTCTTAGACCTGAGTATATCTTAGCAGCAATGGCTCTTCTCCTTCTCTCTCTTCTCTTATTGTTCTCTCTCTCCTTCCAAGTTGGTAACCTCCCCGAAGAAGCACCTCCAGTCATTGTTTTTCTCCTCTGTTTTCCCTGAAAATATAAATACTGATATAAACCCAGGTGGGTTCTTCTTACTCCTCTGAACTTCGTCCCTCTCTCTCTCTCTCTCTCTCTCTCTCTCTCTCTCAGTTGATTTTGGAGTGTGGGGGAGGGGTGTGGGTGTGGGTGTGGGTGTGGGTGTGTCTGCCGCTTTGGGCAGAGACTATTCTTCTCCCTCTGTCTCTGTCCCTCTCTCACGAGGACAATGCTTTCTTTATTCAAGTTTTGTATATTGGGAAGCAATCAACCTATTTATTTATTTATTTATTTATTTATTTATGGGTTAATGCACTATTGCTCCTTAACCTATTACCATTTTATTATATTGACCCTGAATTTTTTTTTTTTTTTTGGGCATTACAGTACCTAATGTTTTTATTTTTAGCACTATTAGTTCTTTTGGTATATTCCATCTAAGATTTCATTATAATTTATTTGAATTAAAAAAATTTTGCGTCATTGATCCTCATTATTTCAATTATTTAGCAATTTAAAATCTAGTTTTTTTTTAATTTTTTTATTTGACATTTACATCCACTAAGCTTTTCAAAATTTAAAATTCAAAGATGGATATAAAAAAAATATTTTATTTAAGAATCAAATTTAACCCAAAAAAAAAATTCATACTGACAAACTTTAGTTTATGTCAAACTACAGTAACTCTTATGGAAAAAAAATATTGACCTTACTATTTTTAAAACTAAAAAGATTTCATATACGTCATTTTTCATTAGTCAAATCTGACTGAAAATTTAATATATCCATTAAATTTTCATTTAATTATCAATATTTATTCTAAAAAATTAATTAATTGTTTATCTAAACAATATAACAAATAGGCCTGGACTTCTAATTTTTTATGTTATTTCAAAATAATAATTAATTGTGTACGTATAAAAAAGTAAAAGAGTTAAGTTTGGAGGTTTAATAGAATTTTTTTTATTTTTTTGCCGAGTGGTTTCACTATAACTATTTTTTGAATACAAAATAAAAAAAATAAAAAACAAAGAACCAAATTACTAGACAATTTAAACAACATAATTGATGCAGAATTTCTCTCATTTAAATGAATTCTAATAGAATATTAAATAGAATATGCTAAAAAGACTACCGATACCAAAAAAGAAAATATTGGGTACTAGAATGCCAAAAAAAAAAATTAAGAACTATTATGCCAAAATGATAATAAATTAGGGACCAATAGTGCCATTTACCCTTTATTTATTTTGGTCTCTCTCTCGAACTTTTCACACTCGTGCATCTATATATTTATTTATTATAATAAACGAAATTCCTAAGAGTAAGATGATTTTCTTAACAAGAAATTTTCAACATTGAAAAGGGGACTTTTTTCCTTTCGGAAAAAAAAAAAAAAGAAAAGTGGACTTTTGCAATGGTTTGCCAATTTTTTCTCTACTTTTTTTAAAGCTAAAGAAAGGTCCTCAAACCAAAGCTTTAACGTAAAAGGAGTGTTTCTTTTTTTTCACTCTCTTTTATTCTCATCTTTTTACTGATAAACTTAATAATACCTGTATGTATAAAATTAGTTTAAAATAGGCACAATTTTAATTTTGGATTTGACACGCGAATATGGGGCTTATAGAAATATGACCAAATTTTAGGCCTAATTTCAGTAAATGTCCATTTGTCAAATATTATAGCAAAATGTCCAGTATATATGCATATATACCAAGTGTAAAATTTTATATACCAAGTATAAAAAATTATATACCCAGTGCATTTCAATACAGTAACTAAAATTGGTAGATATGCGTATCTACCAAGTGTAA